>JANHGO010003330.1:0-27429 GCA_024606505.1 Aquila spilogaster | reverse complement strand
TCAGGTACATTGCATGCACCTGAGCTCCCCTGGGTTGGCCCTGCCTTCCCACCAGGTACTCATCACTGGTTCAGGCTATGATTTAGCATTTCCACTACACCCGCTCAGTGTTACATCACCATGATTTAGGACTTCATAATAAATGGAAATGAAAGTTCATATGGTGCTTAGCAAAATTCAACTTAACAATAAAGCACTGCCAAAATCTGTTCCTGAAATGCAAACCAGTGCCCACTGTTTGTAATAGCTGCAAAGCTGTTCTCGTTCCACTGTCCTTCTACCTTTATGCCAGTACCAAACCAGCCACACACCCAAACTCCTGCAGGTCACCCAAGGCAGCTCGCCCTGAGGGAGCATTCCCAGGCCTTGGCAGATGCTGTCACCTCTGCAGTTGTTCTCTTTAAGCTCCTCTGCCCTTCTGCAACCTTATGGCTTCCACACACCATAAGAGGTTTAAAAGCAGGATGACAGGTAGCTTTGGCAGCCTCTCATCTCTGCTGGGGAAGGAGGGGTGAAGGCATCTTGAGACCTTGCTCTTCTTGTTGTGCCCCTCCCTGTCTGCAGAACAAGCATCCTGGGAAGGGGACAGAGAGAGGTACTGTATGCAGGCTGCTGCCACAGGAACACTATGAAGCCTTTGAATGCATTGCAGTAATAAGCATGAGTACATGAGGATGGAGCAATGGGCAGGCAGAGCAGAAAGCCAGATGTGGTCATAACTAACCTGTAGCATTACCCTGAGGTGACCGTGCAGCCAATCCTGGCCTAAGCTACCTGCACATGTACCAGCAGGAGCTGCAGCTATGGGCTGCCTGCCTGCAAACCCACCTGCACAACCACCACTGGATTGTCTCTGCTTCCTGCACTCAGAATTCTTGGTTGTACTGTAGGTCAGGGTAGCTTCAGTTGTCTGCTCTAAAAATGGTGAAGTGGCTGTGACAAACCAACCAGAGACAGTAAAAGGATGAGCCACTGGCTTTCAGCTGCTGCAATCCAGCAGTTCTGGGGCTGGTTTCTGAAAGTGGCAGCGCCCTGGGCTAGCCCATCCACAGGGACATCTCGCACTGCTTCAGGCAGCCCGCTGCCCAGGCCAGCCCACCATCCACCTCCTCTCCTGTGTGTGGTGAGGCCTTTCTTGGTTTCCATGGGAACCAGCTCCTACGTGATACTGTTACAAAAAAAACAAAACATAATACTAAAACTCACAGAAGTGCTTTGCTCCAAGAAAAGGGATTCTTCCACGCGTTTTCCTGCCTGCAGTATAACAACACCTTCACAAATATCACAGGTGCCCCAGAGCCAAACTCCAGAAACAAGTATGGCACCACCAGCCCCAGGCAGAGTTGAGGAGGAGGAGGAAGCAGAGCCAGGGCATTTCCAGGTCCTGTGAGCTCCTGGCAGGTGTGGGCCAGGTCAGTACAAATGGCAGCGCTGCTGCTCACAGTGAAACTCCTTGTTGGCATTGTAGATGCTGGAAAAGAGCCCATGAAAATACAGAGACATTTTCAGGATAGAAATGGCAGGGCCCAGTTTAGGTAGCATGGCTGGAGCTCATAACTGGTGATGTGCAGCCCAGCCCTGCCACAGCAGCAGCAGCCAGAGCCATGAGAACTGTGTTCTCCATGCAGCGCTAGCACCTGCAGACAGTCACTCCAATGGAAGAACAACCTTCCCAATGGGTGATGGTAACGCAAATGAGAGGAAACATCTGGAAACAGAAGCTAGCAGGGTGAAGTTCATTTTTAGCATGAGTTCTGATACATTTTGTCAACGTAGCTCCAGTGTTTCACAAAAATGCAGTCAAGAACACAAACACTGAAGGCAGCCAAGTCAAACGCAAAGCATTTTTGTTCATCATGCAAATATTACAGCTGATCATGGCAGTAATAGGTGTTCATTACTGAGAAGTTCCCATGTTCCCTGGTGCAGAGAAAGCCACATAATCTTGTAAATGAATATTTTTCCCCATTTCTTCTGTGACATTTACTCAGAACAATTACAGTGAATTAGTCCTGACCTCATTTCTGGAGAGACTCCCGTAGCAAAGCTCTGGGCAACTTGAGGAGATAAAACTAGAAATCCTTGGAGTGCAATCCCTGCTCTGTTGTAGGATGTTTTCATCTCCTTGTGCAGTGTTAAAGCACTGCTATGCAAGCCTCAGGAACATAAACTACAGTTGTGTAACTGAAGTCATAAGGAAATTCACAAAACAACAAATAAGCAATTAGATGCTAAATTAAGAAACAGAATTCAGTGGTCAACAGTCCATCAAAGAAGGAACAAAGCCCCATGGAAGACAGCAATGATACTTTATGGAAGAAACACGCAGCTCAGAAAATGTCAAGGTACAGTACAGGTAAGACAGCAAAAAGCCTCACAGTGCTTGATTTAAAATGTGCACCATTATCAGTAAAGTGATTGAAAACAACACAATGGTCATTCCATGGATGAGGACAGCAAAAGAAGAATACATATACAATGTATAAGCTACCAATTAAATGTACAGAGCTGTAGCTTGGTTCTTCGGATTCAGGCTGATGAACAGTTAGGGCATGATTCAGTTACCTAAATTCAATTGCACTGGGTCCCTCTTGGTTTATCTACCCAAACTTTTCCAGCTGATTTACTATTGCCAAGGAAGCAAAGAAAATCACATACGTGTGAAAGGAACTTGTTTGGCAAGGACAAGATTTGCAGGACTGAGTAAGCTCCCTGTCACGTAGCTTCTCCTGGGTGCCCGTCTGAGTTTCCCTTCCAGCTCACATCAGAGGAAGACAGAGCAGGAGACAGCTCTGCTTTCAATACGTTCTCTATTTGGTCTTACAAGGCAGTTCAGAGAGTTGTATTGCCAAACTTTTTATGTCAAAGTTACCCACCTGCTTGACCAAAGTTGATGTAATCTTTTAAGATTTCAGCAAAGCTTCTGATAGGGTTTCTCACAGCAACCCTGGATGTACAGATTCTAAGTTGCAGATTTATTTGGAACACATTAGATGTCTTAAAATTTTATCTCTAATAGGTACAATTTCACATTCTAACAAGATGTGGTGAAAGAACAGTCCCTAAGAAGAATTCCAGGCATTACGCTATTACATTCAAGTCAAATCATGAAACAGTTCCCAAATCCTCACTAGTTTATTTGTAAGACCTTCTCCAGAGAAGTTGGAGCTGTTAGACATTGGAGGAATAGCATTTAAGCATTTTATTTATATTTCAATAACCATCAGCTCCTTGGTTATTAGGGGTGTGCCTAACATCAGTGTCACATGCCAGCATGCTTATAACTGATGATGACTTCAAGAATAACTCACCAGATTCAAGGCTAAAGCAGGTAATTGATTAACTGCTGCGGATTTTAGTTGAGAAAAGCATTAAATTCTCACACCCTCATTATCCACAAATATGCTGCAAATTTTGTTCCATTAATTTCACACTCATAAGCAATTTCACTTGATAAAGAAAGACACATGGACCAATTTTAGCTAATTTTTAAAAGCAAACTTGAGAATCTTCAAGGTTATGTAAACATTGTTTAAAACAGTTGTTCATAATTAGTATAGCTCATTTTCTGGGAAGTTCCCACAGTTCATTTTAACTTATATTCCTCAATATTTCACCAAAACAATGATCTCTGCAGAGCCCTATAGCCTATCAATAGGTTCAGACTGATTAAGGTTATTAATATTGGTTGTTTGGGGGGGAAGGGGGGATTGGGAAGATGTTAGCATACAGACGCTGGAAGTTTTGACAAATGCTAAAATATCATACAATCAATATACAACAGCATCATTAAATAAATCCTGTTTTCTTGTCCAGAAGGATAAGAAATTGTTACATGGTTTCTGTGCCAGCAAGAGGTTGACATATTTAAATGGCACTACGTACTTGGAATCCCTTTCAGGCCTATCTTCCCCAAGATACAGTTTTGCACAGATCTCTGTCCTAATGCAAAATCATTTGCTCCAGCAGTTTGTCTCTACTGTCCTTGGGACCTTGTGTGAGGGATACTGCTGCTCCTTCTACAAGGAAAAGCTGCCTTATTGCCTCTGTTATCAATTCGTCCTCAACAGGAGGCTTGGAAACTAACAGATTCCTCATCCTCATCCCCATCTGTGTTCATTAGGAACCACATGTGAACAAATCAGTTCAAAAAAAATAGCTTCAGCTACCATCCTAAGAGCCCTGAGGAACACCCCAGAGCTCTGGGTCACCTGCCCTCACCAGCATTGGGTCCATTGCCTGCTAGAGAAAAGGAAGCAGCCTGGATGGCTCAGATATTTCGCCCAGGAAAAACGGTAGCAGAAGACTGCTTTTATGCTGCTTCTGAAGAGATGACAGAAAATGGGAAGGAGCTGGAGCATGGTTTGTTTAAATGCTCCTTTAAAAGGAGTTGGTGGGAATCTGTAGCTGGAGGGAAACTTGATAATGGTACTACAAGCAATAGCCACAGGTGGGATATTCAATGAAGGCTGGAGAAGTAGGGGGTGGAGCCGGTGGCTGCTGCTGCCCTGCAGGGGATGAAGGAACCTCCCAAGCTAAGAAACCTTGATAGTGATCATCCATGGTTAGGAGGTAACAATTATTCCAGGCTTTGGTTCTGAAATATTCAACTTGATTCCCTTTTTGAAAGCTACCTCCTGCTTCAGAAACGATTTTTGTTCACCCATGGCGTTATTTTTTTTGTCTAGCTGTATGCTGGACATTTTGTCCAGAACAACACTGTGAGAAACAGCATCTGAAGTTATGCTGGAGTCTAAAAAGATTACATCAGCTGGCTTCCCTTGGTCAAGCAGGTGGGTGGCCTTGTCATAAAAGGAAATTAAAACCATGAAGTTTACCCCTGTGAATCTGTGTTAGCTGTAACCAATTACTGCATTGTCTTTCGGGTATATTACAATAACTGTCCATAATTTCATCAGGCACAGAGGTGAGACTGACAGGCCTGTTTTGAGCAGGGTATCCTTTCCTGCCCTTTTTGAAAATGGGAACGATGTTTGTCAGCTTCCAGATGACTAGGACCTCTATGGATTGCCAAGACTGTTGAAAAATAATTGAGAAGTCTCACAATGACATCAGTCAGCTCCTTGAGTACCCTGGGATAAGTCCCACTGTGCCCCAGACCTACACACATCCAGCTGGAGCCACAAATTCTGCACAAGTTTGGGACTGGCTGGGAATCTATTGTTACTGCAATCGCAGTTCTCCAGCTCAGGGATTCAAAGATCCCATGGCCTGTCATCAGTGTTGAAGAACGAGATGAAGGAGGCACTACACTTCTCTGCTTTGTCTGTGTCCCTATTTGTGAGGTGATCATCCTCATCAAGGAACAGACCAGCATTACATCTGGTCCTCCTTTTACTTTGGACATGCCTACAATTTGGTTGGAAAAAAAACAGAACTCTGAATAACATTAGTTTTTTAATACTTATGAACAAGTCTTTGGAAAAAAAAAAGAGAGATTTAAGATAAAGTACCATATCACAACAATCACCTCAATCAACTAATTTGAAGTGCCCTCACAAGAGATAAATAAATGTAAAAAGGAAATCATAAAATATCAGAATATACACGCCATTCCCAGAAGCAAAGATGATAGGGAATCCGATGGTACTGACTCTATTATTCAGAATTACGCTGTCATAAACCCAAGCTAGCACTCTGAAGGACCATTCATCAAAATAAGCACTCTTTTCCCTTCCTCATCTAAGAAATGGCCCTTCTTTCCTCTCTGAAGCACAGGATTAGATGAAGTAAGCTGTGCAGCTTTCTGCCAACGCAGACTTCTCCAGAACCAGAAGAATAACACCATCACCAGCTGCCTCTGATTGATGTTAGGCCATTTTAGCTTTAGCAGACCAGAAAAACTCATCTATTAGACATAAGTTATATCAAACTCTCTACAAATTTTAAACAGTTTATAAGCAAAGTAATGAAGTGTATGTTTAGTTTCTACTCTTGTTTCTGCAGAAGTATTGAGAAGGCATCAGTTTGACATACTGGAAAAATAAAACTATCAGCATAAATTAAAGGAGTACTCCGCACAGCTCGGTAACCACAGAATGCCCATGCCCAAGAGCTCTGCAACCGAATTCACTGAACAGCTGGCAATCTTCAGTGAGAATAATGGCATGGGTGAAGACAAAACCACCATTAAGGTTAGGGAGACTCCATGGCTGAATAGAACACACACACAGCTCCCACCAGTCCCCCAGGAACAACTGCCCCAGCATCCCAGACAGCTCCAGCTGCCCTACCATTTCCCAAACCTCGAAGCACAAACAGCTTCGGCCACCAGCCATCTCACATCAGGTGCTCTGTAAACTCATAGAGATTAGTGACTTTAGCCCAGCACCTGATGCTAGGAAACTAGTATTATCCAAAATTAAAATGCAACAAGAGGTCACAGCCCTTAGCAGGCAGTCACCAACAGACTGACCTAGCCAGGACACTATGTGGCAAGCAAAAGAGAGCAAAAAATACTGGACTGAAAAGCACCAGAAGTATTTAATCTCTGATCCTTCTCAGAAAGCAGCAGAAAATTCATCATATATAGAAATATTTACATGCTAGATCCCACAGCCTGCGGGCAGCACACGACCTTGGACAGCTAGTAACGCAACCCAACAAGATGGTAAACTTTTAACATTATTATATGATTTTTTGTGATATTTTTCATGAGTCCATTGTGCATAGCTTGAGTGCAGACCACATACGTGACAACAGAATGCTGTGTAGGGGAGGGCACAGTGCAGCACTGACCCTGCCTCTTGTACTTGCCACACACGCTCAGTCCAATCAAAACCTGTGTGCACTACACATCACATGTGTGATATTTGGTGGGTAAAACACAGTGGTTGCTGATAGTAATAATTCAACCTACCAACCTGTGTACCTGTGGTGCTCCAGTGATGGCTGGGAAATACGTTCGATGAATTATCACTGCAGTGTACATCAAGAACATTTATGCACTAAAGCTTTAAAAACTGATAATGTTGTGCAAATTGTCAGCAAAGCTGTGAATTTCATAAAGTTCAAGGGACTGAATCGCCATCAATTCCAGCAGTTTTCTAAACATATGGATAATAATTACAGGAACATTTATTCACTTTTCTGAAGTACGGTGGTTTAGTCAGGGTAAAATGCTGAAAAGATTTTATGATTTGCAAAATGAAACCAAGTCATTTATGAAATCAAAAGGAAAATTTATGCCAGAACATGAAGAGGAGAAATGGCTCACAGATTTAGCATCTTTTTTTGTTGTTTTGACTGCTCATTTAAGTGAGCTAAACACGTGTTTTCAAGGGGAAAAATCAATTTATCCGCGCTATGTTTCAAACTTAAATTATGGCAAGCTCAAGTTATGGTAAGTGATTTTATGCATTCTGATGCTCTGGCTAAACACAGTCCTGTGAACAACAAAATATGCAACCTTGCCTTCCATTTGGATAAAGGACTTCAAGAACAGGTTTCAAGATTTCAAGAAACAACTGCTTGGAAACAACATATTGTGCTGTACTTTGATTTCTCAATCACAGCTTTGCAGACTAGCTGTTTTTTACAAGATCTTTCTGAAGCCACAAGCTTGTTTTCCTCTATCCCTTACCCAAAGGTATACTATTTGTTACAGCAGATTCTACCCTAGCATGCTAAAACTAGCTTTTAGCATGAAGAAGGAAACACATTCTGACTTCCCTGAATCTTTAAGATCTCTTGGATGGCAGCTGTCTTAAGAGTACACTCTGTTACTTTCAATGGAATAAAGCACTTAGCATCTGGCAAGGTGCTAGAGGACACTCGTGTCACCAAGCAAGGTGGGGAAAAGTCAGTGAAGCTTACTCTAAAACCAAAAATTCTTACAATTAAAAAAATAAATAACATAGAAAAAGAAAAAAGGATAGAGATCTACCTGACACATCATTTATTTTTCTTTCTTTTTGTACACAGCATCAATTCTGGACATCTTTCCCAGTTGTCTGAGTGTCCACTTTGATATCTGATGCTCCTCAGAAACAGGCTTTCCCTGTACAGTGGTAATTATACAACCACTTTAATAGCACACTGCATGCAGAACACAGCATCAAAGCAGCTCTTGAACACTACTTCACTCCTCCCTTATCCTTCAGTTCAGTGATACCATTATATTCTAGCGCTGCCTGTGTTAAAAATGAACCAGTGGCAAAGACCTTGGTATATTAATGCAGTAAGAACATTCTTCACCTTCCCTGAGATTTAATCTCAACAAAAATTCAAGAGCAATGGTGAGTAATACAAAAAGTTACTTTAGCCAGTACTGGATATGCAGGGAAGAGTGTAAGGATAGAAGAAACACACAGTAATACTTCCTCACAACACCCTTGCAGCCTCCAGGTGAGGGAATCCTTAAACCTGAGAAAGCAGGCTGAGTATTTAGCAGCCTTCAGTAGATTTTTTTTTTTCTCCTTCCTCTGAAGTTTACAGTTTTTACATAGCTTATTCCTAAATAATTTTTTTACTGGCTCTCCAGCTTGTTAGGAATTTTCAGAAATCACAACCCAGAAGAAGCAATTATCACAGAAATACCCTATTAGATCTAGTTTTCTTTATTCCCTGACAAATTAATAAAGATTAAACCTGACACATTCATTCGACAGACAAAGAAACAAGAGGCTTAGAGTTCATAATAATCCCCCACTCACACTGCTCATAAGGGAAATCTCAGGACAGCTACTCATTTTGATAAAATTAAAATGTTTCTAGGAATATTTGACAGAAATAAAAGTGGCAGTACTCTGATCTGTGGGACCTGAATACATAATGTTCACAGATTTAAAACCATGGCAAAATACAGTTTCTAATGGAAAAAGACTGTGATTTCACTTGTAAAAATTTAACATACAAAAGAACTATATGCCAAAAAGCCATACTACCAAAATATGGCAGATTTATAAAATAATTATTCATTTTCCACAAATTGATCTGTCATCAGGATAGGTCACCTAAAGCCTATTAGAGTATCTATTTAATTACTGATCTAATTTCAATCTGATTACAATTAGAAAACTGACTGCTAAAGGAAGATAGGAGGATCCCTCTCCATGGAAGTTAAAAAACAAAACACTTAATGTAACGCTATAATGGGAAGGAAAGTACCACAATACTAGCAGGGTGGCAAAGAGAATGAGCCCAAATGCAGCAGCCACGGGCACAGAAAGAAAGGAAAGAACAAGCCTACCTTCAGAAAGGCTCAGATAGGCAGGAATCTCCAGGGAGAGATACCCTCACCTCCACTGCCAGTCCTTAAATGAGGTCTGGGATGGGGTGGACCCTGGCTCCACCCCTTCCAGTCACTCAGGTACATTGCATGCACCTGAGCTTCCCTTGGTTGGCCCTGCCTTCCCACCAGGTGCTCATCACTGGTTCAGGCTGAGACTTTACATTTCTGCTACACTTAGATAAACAAGAAAGACAAGAGACACTACAACTGAAGTAGCTCTGGGATAAAGGAATAGACTAGCAAACCTTTCAGGTTCCCTTTCACACTCCTGTTTCTATAACCCTATGATCACTAGATCAGTATTATTCAGATTCGTTTCAGATGTAACAGACATCTCCTAATGACTTCAATTTCAGAAAACACATTCTACTTGTTAGAAAGTTGCAACTTTAAAAAAATGGACCAAAACCCAAAAATAAATATTACCATTATCTGCTTGAAGTAGATTATAATGGCATATAAGTAAGTTTAGTGCCTTTCTATTTGCCACTAATACACTTAAGGAATGTTTGTAGACAAAATAGGAAACAGTTTCACCACATAAAAGATGTTGGTTAATTAGGAAAATGTCAGTTCTGTTTTCAGTCAGATACATCCTTAAATCCAGTTGCTACTAAGAAGTCAGGAAATTCTAAAGGTAGCTCTACCTCCAGCAGTTTAACTGAAATTATAGTTATTAAGGTTTTATATAAGCTTTTTTTTTTTTTAATAGAAGCTCCTCATTATTTTTCTATCAGGTGTTTGAATAAGATAAACAGATTTAGAGATTTGGCAGAAGAAATAAAGCCCTAGAAGCCTGCCCTCGTTTCCTTGGCATTAAGAGGAATGTGTTGAACTAACACCTCTTACAAATTGTAGCTAAAAAGACCATTTGTACAGGTACCTAGGAATAACTTAGGCAAAGTCATCCTACAGAAACCATCAGCAAAGCCAGTCCAGAATAAAACTGTCTTGCAGCTGAAACTTAATTTTCATGAGCACTAATGCTGAGGAAAAAAAAAAAGGTAATTTGTTTTATTTAATTGCAATTGTTGTTCCTGACTGCCTTGGCAGCAGCAGTAGCCTGCACACATGCTTTGTGATTGCCCCATCCACCTCAACTCTGCTCCCATGGGGGTGGTTACTCCGACACAACCTGCTGGATGGTATCTCTACAACCATCACACCAAATATTTACCACCACAGGACTATCAAAATACGTAACTCCTACACACCTGCATTCCATAATATGATGCCCTCCTCCTGAAGGACAAATACCCTCATGAAAACTGCGGACATGAGTGGAATAAACACATTCTTCCTTACTTTTGGCAATGTAGTACCCCTTACTTTCATGGCTTATGAATGGGCACCTGGTCACCATAGGCAACTGCCTGACTTCTGATTAAGTAGCCTGATTAAGCTGCAGGGTACAAGGGCAGATACTCTGGGATGTGCCTCTGCTGGGTCAGCTGTACTAAGTGCTTAGGGAAAGCTCAGTACAGCCCTTCCAGCAGGTCATTTTGGCTAGGTAGCAGGCATATTTCAACAGCTTCCACTTTCCTTGTACCCTCATAAGTACAATTACTGCATGCCTTACACACTCATTTGTTGTCACTACACAACTTACTGCACTCTTCCAGTCTCTAAAAGAAGTCAGGAGAAAAGAAGCAGGACTGAAGCACTGCCCTCCTTAAGGGCCTGAGGACACATCCTGCTTCACCACACACCCTGAGTTGCCAGGTCAAAACAGACAACGGAAGGAAAGTGAACCACACATGCAATGCTGTTCTTAGTGTCATGTCAGCAGCCCCTCCACTTTCAAACTAAGGAGGCTCCATTTCACACATCCTCACTGATCTCAAGCAGTGCCAAGCAGCCCTGTGTCTACTTGTAATTCCAGAAAGGATAACAGTTACTAATTGTAGGGTAACTTCTAAAACGGAAGAAGCAAAGCTATGACATGCAGCAGTACAGGAGAACAAAGACGAAGCATCAAAGGCAGAGCAAAAAACTAGAAGGTTAATTTTACTGCCAATGGGTATTTCATTGTAAGGTATGTTGTTTGGAAAAGGAAAAAACTACATGTGCTCCTCCTCTGCCTGTTCTTGACTATCAGATTGAGGATGTTCTATTTGTGTACTCTAGTCTATAGCACATTCATTCCAAATCCAATTTTCTGTTTTAAAGCCAAAAAAATCAGATTCTTCCATTCATCTCCTTCAAAATATTAACTTGTGCGGTCCAGGCCATATCATCAGCAGTAAAAGCAATGCCTTCAACACTGTGGCCCTGTTAATTTCAGATGCATTAACATACTGATGTGAACTCTTACTATATACTTCAGTGCTTGCAGCTGTGTAATAAAATGCATTTATATGGTGTTTCTTAAACCAACTAAGATAAAAACATATATTACAACTTCCAAGAAGAGTTTATGCCAATTACTTTGTTTTCCACATTTTATTATAGTAAATGTCCTGTGTTTGTACATATATAAATTACATTAAGGATAAAAAGATGTTAACTACGCAATGTTCAAGTGAGATTTACTCATCCTTTTAAAACTGTAGATGTATTGGATCTGTTTGTTCCATGAATTCTGAGCATGACCTTGTGGCTACAGATAATAAAACAATCATAGATTTGGAACTGGTGGGAAGGATTGAGATGTGTTCCTGATCTATCAATCAAAGGTTTCAAACAGTCTGCACAAATGTATCAACTAGTGATATATCAAAATTCATTCTGTGCAAAAGGACATTGTTTTCAGAATCCTGAAAACATAACATAATGCTCAAATAAACCTGAATTCCATTGGGTGCAGAAGACCATTCTATTTGGCATAAAGAACAAAATACATCCAAAAATACTATTATAAAAGGTCTGGAGATATCTAACTCAACTGAGGAAAGTAATGTATTTCAAAACACGCTATTTATTTTAAATCAAAGAGCAATAATACACATCTCTCATCCTGGTTTTACTTCATAGCTGAGACAGAAAAAGCCCTAAACTGAACCAAGGCAGGGACTTGTATCAGTACCTGATCGCTGACATAATAAGATTTGGAGCTGGTCCAGAGGAGGGCCACAGGGATGATCAGAGGGCCCTGAGCCCCTCTCTTATGGAGTCAGGCTGAGAGAGCTGGGCTTGTTCAGTCTGAAGAAATGAAGGCTCCAGGAAGACCTCACTGTGGCCCTCCAGTACTTTAAGGAGCTTATAAATAGGAGAGAAATCAACTTTTTATGCGGGTACTAAGTCATAGGACAATGGGGGAATGGCTTGAAGCTAAGGGAGGGGAGGACTTAGGTTAGATGTTAGGAAGAAGTTGTTTACACAAAGGGCAGAGAGGTGATGGCAAAGCTGCCCAGAGAAGCTGCGGGTGCCCCATCCCTGGAGGTGCTCAAGGCTGGGTTGCGTGGGGCCCTGGGCAGCTTGAGCTGGTGGTGGCAGCCCTGCCCACAGCACGGGGTTGGGGCTGGGTGGGCACTGAGGTCCCTTCCAACCCAAACCATTCCGTGACTCCATGATTCTACAATTTACCTTTTCAGATCTTACTACAAGTAAAATTATATGTCTGAGGCATTACTTCCAGTAGGTCAACTTGGTTTACCCCCACTGAACACACTACTCATGTGATTTAGTTGTAAACGAGCAACACGAGGCCTCTTTCAAAAGCACTTATTGGGACAATTCATCCTCGTCCTTCCCCGTACCTTTTCCCGATGCACTCCAGCACTGTGTTCCTGCCCTGACTGGCACCCTCTGCCCGCTCCAGCTGCCACCTATGGCAGGAGTCGCGGCTAGGTACGGGCAGCCTGAGCCACCCCCTTATACCTCTGGACGCTCCAAAGCGTTTGCCACGTTTCCTCTCAATCCTCAGCCCCGCTGGGGCTGAGCCTCAGGCCGCGGGACAGCGGGGGGCCTCTACTCGAGGATTTATGGTACAGCGAAGCTGGGCGAGGCACGAGGAGGCCGCGTCACTCTCCCGCTGTATAAATGGCCGAGGGCACAAGGGACGAGGCGCGGGGCTGCTAAGAGCTGTGTGGTTGCTGCAGCGCGTCCCAAACACTAGCAGAAAGCTGAGCGGCCCGCGGAGGGCAGCAGGCTGAGCGCTGCGCGGCGCCGCCAGCCACAACTCGGCTAGCAGCTTAGGCAGTGCCGGGGAGCGCTGGCAGCGAGAACGGGCTGCCCTGCGCACGGCGGGGACGGGTCGGGACGGGAAGATGCGCGGGGGGGCCGAGCCGCCGGCCGCACCGGGCGGAGGTGCGCAATAGGGAAAATCGGGTCGTGCGCCAGCGCCGCGCTCCCTCCCTTCCCGCTGCGCGCCCGCGTGCCCCCGCCCTCTAGGTGCGAGCACGCGCGCGCGCCCCCTGCTCCGTGACCCATTTCACTGAACAAAGGATTTTGCTGGAATCTTAGCGCTAGACCTAAAATGGCGCCCGCACTCTCGCCCGCCCCCGCCCCCCGCGTGGACACCATAGAGACGGGGCGGGGCGGAGCGACTAGAGCGGCCGCTCCTCGTGCCTGCTCTACGCGGCCCCAGCCCGCTCTCGCTGGTGCGCGGCCGGCGCGGCGTTGTTACGGCATGGCGGGCGAGGGCGACTCTGAGCCGGAGAAGGTAATGGAGGGCGGCGGGCGTCCCTCGCCCCGCTCCGCTCCTCTGCCGGCTCTCGGCTGAGGCGTGCTCGGGGCCTCGGTGCTGAGGAAGCGGTTGTCGAGCGGGACGTGGAGAGCGGTCACTGCGCGGTGATCAGAGCAGGGATCAGGGCAGAGCGGAGGCACGGTGGAACCAGGTTGGGAAGGACTGCATAGTTTGTTGAGGGGGAATTTTTTTATTATTTTTTTACTTCTTTTTCTGCGTGCTCTTCTTCAGGGCCTTCTCTTTTTGGGTGAAGCTGCCGTGCCGCTCGAGCTCTTGTATCCTCAGCAGATAGCAGCGGCTGGAGCTGCAGCAGATGATTCCAGCAGGGCAACAGGTGAAGGCCTATTTTAAAAGGGTGCCTCATGCAGCACGGATGTAGCACCGTACCTTCCCAGCCAACAGCAGCAGTGTATCGGATGACCTCTTCCATAAGGGAGCGCTTGAAATTATTCATTAGGAGATTAGACCGATATAGACCGAATTCCTTCTGTCTCACTTGTATGTAGGGATTACACTGAGCAGCTGATGGCTGTCCACAAGAGGACACAGGTACAGTTATTGGTGGGGATTCCCTTACGCGCCCACAAATCCAGCTGCTGGCACATGCCTGCGTCCTTGTTAGCACTATACATGTGTCACGGTGATGGTGACCTGTTTCCAGAGCTGCTGGCCCTTCCACGTGGCGTCCTGCAGTGTTCCGTCTTCAAAATCTATCAGATAAATGAGAAGAAAGAAGTGCAGACTTATTCTGGTTAATAGAAAAACAGAATGGTTTGGGTTGGAAGGGACCCTTAAGATCATCTGGTTGCAACCCCCCTGCTGTAGGTAGCAGCAGACCAGGTTGCTCAGAGCCCCATCCAGCCTGGCCTTGAATGCTTCCAGGGAGGGGACATCCACGACCTCTCTGGGCAGCCTGTTCACATACTTTAGCTCTAACCATGTTGCTTGGAGACCTGTATAGAGGTAGTTTCCCGTTCCTGGTTGTGTGCACATGTGAGGCTGCCTGTTAGGCAGGAGATACGAGTGGTATTCAAGTTAGGAGACTTAGAATGCACTGAAGCCAGTGTAGGCATCTGTGAAATTAAAAACGTATTTGTCAGTTCACAGTTGTGTTTATGAATGCCACATATAATTGCCATTTGAAAGTTAAATAGAAAATTTACATATAAAAGCCATTGTAGACTGTAATTGGAAGGAGAGTATGGCTTAATTTGAGTAATCTTTATCAGTAGGTTCATTTAAAAATCCATGCATGGTGTACAGAGGAATTTACATGAACAGTCTCTGCCTATACATAGGATTCAGATAAGAATGATGTTTTCATTCTTTGTTCAGTATAAGATTATTCGGTATCTGCACCTTCTCCAGTAATTTCACTTTTTTTTTTCTTAAACACACTTGCCTTTTTAGTTATTAAAATGGCACAGCATAATCTCACCTGGTTGGTTGTGACCCTACCTGTCTGTCATGATGTAGCTTGGTTTTGGGCAAATGAACTGGGTTCCTATGGGTTTTCTCCCTTACCTTTTTGGGGGAGGAATGTAAAGGAAGAAATGAAATAGTTCCTTTATAATCTTCAGTAGGGATGATAGATTAGCAGGCTTATACAAAATGATGTTGCCTGAATCAACTGCTAACTTTTTCATAACAATTCTTAATGGAGCTGTGTGTGTTCACCTTTTGCTCAGATATAAATCGATTTTGTTCAAATATAAATAGCTTCTTGGAAGTAAAAAATTCTCCAGTGTTTATTGTTGATTGCTGAGTCAGTTTTACTGTGAAATTGGCATGGTAGACTTCTACAGAAGTCATTTTTTCATTGAAATATTAATTTGTGGTTTTGGTTTGTTTTTTTTTTCTCCTATAGTCCTTCAAACTCCTAGGATTTCTTGATGTTAAAAATGTCCCATGTGCACGAGAATCAGTGTTGTATGGCTCTCTGGGATCTTTAGTTGTGGGTCTTGGACATTTTTTAGCTACTAGTAAGTATTTGTACCTTCTGTGTCTTCCTATGTATTTATTTGTAAAGATAAAATCATTCATATTTTCTGTTAGGCCTTATGAATAATGGGAAGTCACCGAAGTTATTTCTTTAATTTTTTTTGAGCATTTTTGTTTCTGTTTCAGGTAGAGTTAGAAGATCTTGTGACTTTGCAGTTGGTGGCTTTATTTGCACAATGTTAGGATACTGGTATGTAAAATGCTCCTTGAATTTTGGCAGACCTATGTTGGCTGCTTTGTACAATGCAATCCTTGTGTGACCTTACCCGCTGTTTTTGAAACACCAGAAATAACCTGCGTAGTAAACTGTTCTCTCCTTTCTCCCCCAAATAATTTTTTTTTGTAAGAGAAAAGAATTCAATACCTTTGAATTCTTATTTTCATATACTAAGGAAAACAAACAAATAAAATACAACTTGCTGGTTTTCTTCTGTCCTGATTATAAAAGTGGCATACTAAATGTTCATGAGGTTAAGGCCCAAATTGTAAAACTGAGCATTTTCCATTGGAGTTGTATATCCTGCTCCTTAATGGCTGAGTAATGTTTGCCTTAAAGAAATGGCAGGTACCTTAGTATTTTTTTAATGCATTATTTCATAGTGAATTCTGCTAACATTGTATGTGGTTTCAGCTGGCTGAATAACACTGATTTGATACTGTCACACACATAAAGCAGTGAATTCCATTTTCTTTTTGTCTCTCTCTCTCTCTCTCTCTCTCTCTCTCTCTAGGTTTTACTGCAGGTACAATTTAGCCCAACAGAGGATTCGGCAAAGAATGCTTAAAGAAGGGATGAGAAACAAAATGTTATTTGAAGGCAGTTCTTTTGATCCAGAAAAAAGCCAAACTGGCAATGAAAGAAGCAATTCGTAGTCCTGCTATAGGGGAATCTATCAATGTGGTGTCATACAGCATTGAGAGAAGGTGGTCCAAAAATGGCAGTGTGCCCTGTAAATATGTGAGATAACTGAAACTGATAAATCATACTGGTTTTCCTAGAAAATTTAAGTAAGAAGTTCAGAGTGAATCCATTGAATCTGTATATAAGCCTTTCTTTGTTTCATGTGTGTATGTATATGACTATGTACACAGTTAGCAATGACCTTGTTTTTGACTTGTTAAACATTTGGGAGTTGATGCTGTGTGTAGCACAGTCTCAGAGGGTTAATGACAGGATTTGGGGGCTGCCTTAACTTAAAAACAAAGCAAAGTTGTAATTTCATCTCATTTAAATACAAGAAATTATTTTCATCAGCTGTTCTCTGAGTAAAAGCATCTTGCAGTGCTGTTGCTAAGTGTACCGTTTGGAAAACAGGAATACTGAAGCAGTAGGTGAACACTTTGCTAGTGCTAAGTGGAAGGTATTAGTAGCTTCTGTAACTTCAAAGAATTTATAGACACTGAAGCTGAGTTTCCATCTGTGCAAAACTAAGAATAAAAGCACTTCTGGAGGAATCTCAGCTATTTATGTAACATTTTTTAACTTAATTAAAGAAGATTTTTGAGACATTTCTTTACAATTGGTAGAACAGTAATTGACATGATTTATAAGTGGTGATGGTCAGTAGCTCATCTAAAGAGGCATGCTATTTGTATATGTCACCGTAAATCTTCAGTTAAAAGAAATATATCTATATACTTTCACAGAAACATTATTTGGAAATAGTGTTAGCTCTGATTGCATACTGACAAGATATGAATGATGGCGCAGCATGTCTGTGCTTGCATGCTTCTGCCTGTATTAGAGTGTATTTAGGGTTTTCACAAAATGATTTATAGTATATTATGTTGTAAGCACTTTTGGTCTAAAGGCATTAATTGAGCAAAAATAGTCCTTTCCCTCTACCGTGGACTTAGTTTGAGAGAGTTTGTGATTCAGGCTGGTGGGGGGGGGTCCAGCTGTAAGCAGCAGCATGGCTCTATTAATTCAGAAGTATACTTGAGAGCGCTAAACCAACATGCTACTAATACAAAAATAATTCAACTTTTACCCTCTATGGATTTGCCTCGTACAAGAAGAAGCAAAATTTGCATTCTTTACCATTTCTTTTTGTACCCTATTCCTCTTGTTTCTTCTGGAGGAAGCAAAAGAATGAAGATAAGTTTCATGGAGAACTTTCAGTTCGCTAGTTTATATTAAAAAGTCTCTAGAGACCTTGAGTTAACACAGTGAAACACTATCTTCACTGAAAAATTCAAGCTCGGAATTTGACTTGTATTTAGCTCTAATTCACAAGAGAAAATGTTACTCCTAATTTTGTGTTGTGAGGGGAGAGTTTCTCCTTCTGTTTGGATCAGGTAGGAAGTGTTGCCTCTTAAAGCCCCTGGAGTGACAGTGGGAAACTCAGCAAGTAGTTAGTGCATGCTCCTGTTTTAATACATGGTTGAGTTCTTTCCTATCTGAAGTAAGAAAAGGAACTGCAACCTAAGCAGGGGTCTTTTTGCTGTGAGGTCATAATTCAGTTGGGGAGATCAGAAGACAAAAACATCTAGATGAAAGTTTACTCTCTGGTGAAGATCAGCTGTTGAGAGAGAAGAGAATGTGGTTTTGTACCGACAAGAAAGAAGGTAGCATGTATGTAAAGGCATCTTTCATAATTATTAAATACTGTGACCATGATGAGGAGAAAACAGGATTAGATTATCTCCAGTGTTATTTGGCTTCTGCTTTGTGCTACTGTAGTTACGACTACTACCCCATAGCTGCTTCACTACAGTATTAGTAATTCTGGCCAATAACTGTTTAATTCTATGTAGATGTGTCTGCATTGCTTAGATCACCAGCCTAACACTATTTCACTGTACAAAATATAAAATGAGTGGGCTTCACACAAATGTTAGCAGAAAAATGGGAAAAGTGGTAATATGCAGCAGTCTGGCCAACGTGTTTGAGTTCCGTTATTTAATGCTGGGGTAAAATTGAGCTAACCAAAAGTCAGAGCCTTTGCTGAATGGGAAGAGGGGGTAAAAAAGGAAGCTGTGAAGCAGGATTTAGCTGGTATGAAAGGGAAGGGTCTGCAACAGCAGAGAAGGAATGCACTGAGAGTTAAATAGGCACAAAGTCTCCCTACTTTAAAGTGATCTAAAGTACCACCAAAGCAAATAAATGGGCCTTTGGCATCTTCAATTCCTGCAGGCCTTACTCATTGCACTCCTGGTGCTACTGGCACTCTTGGTGTTCACCAGCCCTCTTCCAGCAGAATTGTGTTCAGAGCTCCTGGCAGTGTCAGGAGCATACCACGCAAGGGGCCATACCCTCCAAGCCTTCCAGGAAGGAAAGTCCCTGCCAAAGCAACAGGCAGAAATATGGCAATCTAAGTAAGGTGAATTACCAGCTCTGTTAGTAGAGTTGTGTGTGATCAGATTGCCTCTATTCTCCAGCACCCTTCTCTACAGCAGATGTAATGTTTTAGCCATCAAAAATTGTGAAAGACTCAAAAGTCAAGAATTAATATGTTTTAAGTTGACAACAGAGGCAATTACAGCTGTCATGCTGAAGTTGTCCATTACGTCTTTAGCCAAGCAGAGATTTTTTTGAGATAATGGCTTTGATTTCTGAGTTCATTTTGCAGATTTCCAGGCTATTTTGTTTGTTACCACCCAACCCATGTCTTAGAGTGCTGTGAAGAAAAGGTCGCTTTCTGTCATTAATGCACGGCTGGCTTCTGGTAGGGTGGTTTTTCAGAGGAGTAACAATGAAGCATTAATGAATTCCCAAGTGAAAGAATTACCCCAGCTCAGTAGATTAATTCCCATGCTTCTCTCATACCTGTATTCTGGAGCTTAGGTCAGGAGCTCAGTGATTACTAATGAAAGTTTGAAGCAGATACAGTAAAATCGCCTTGGAAAACTGATCAAAACAGGGTTTTTATGGTATGTTCAGAAGATGAAAACGATAAGCTTCTGATTTTTTTATTTTTTATTTTTTTAATTTGAAGAACTAAGAACTAATATGTCAGAATTGGAGTTGAGTTTGGTTAATGCGACTCAGGCCCTTGGAACATACATCATTCTTAAACTGAAAACGTTACACTAGGCTAAAGCTTCAAGCTGGGGCAGGGGAGCAGGCAGATAAAGAACAGACAGAGCCTTGGATGAGATGAGTCTGCAAGTAAAATGCAGACTGATGGCTAGTAAAATCCTGGCTAAGACTGTTCTTAGCAATGTTTTCCCATGGCCAGTTCCTCAGAAAAGGAGATAATCTGTTCAGGCACCCCAAAGAAGTCTGGTACTACCAGTGATTATTGCATGCTTTGCTTATGGCATGTTCATCCAACATTTAAAGCTGTTGAGGGTCACCCTGCGGCAGTGTTGGGAGACCATGACAGAACTTGTTTTACTTGGTTTCTTAGATCTGATATTAACTAACACAATATTCTTTGGTAATCCTCTACTCGGACTCACAAAGAGCTCAGCTCTTTCTTCCAAAACCTCAGAATGTCCCTTTGAACCGCTACCACAGAGGGCTTCATACCCCTGCCAACACGCACAACAGTCCTCTCAGCTCAAAAACCCATTCACTATTTCTAGTCATCATTTTCTATGTCACCATCCTCCCACTGGGAACACCATGCTTCCGCTTGCATGCCTCTGTCACCCATACATGCATTCTTGAGACCTCCACCTAACGTTGTTGATGATGCAGTGAGTCTTTTTCTTCAGGCTTCATCTGATACAAGGAAAAAGGAATCCTCACGTTCTGGATGTGGCAGGCACCGTGCTTTTAATAGTCTAATCAAGACCGAGCATTTTGATCTGTCTGCTTCTCTGTGGCTATGTCCAGTATGCACATGTGCATCCATGCCTTCAGTCCCTGAGAACTGCAAGGCTATGGTATTCAACAAATGACAGATTTTTACTACATTGCATACTCTCAGTGTGACAGCAAAATTGACAGCATTCAGGAGAGTTCCATTACCAACACATCAGAAATGCCTTCCATCTACCAGGCATCCCCAGTGGGATCCATACTAGCTGGAACTCCGAAGATACAGCCACCATTTGGGGGGAGACCATTCGCTCCCTTCCCCCACCGACCCTTCAGTTGCTTTCAGTAGTGTGATTTTCATGTTTTGTTTTGGAACTAGACAGTGATGCTTGTATTCAGTGCCGGAGAGTGTACTTTCCAAGGCAGTAAGTAAATATAAAAGCAAGCTAATTCCTGAAAACTTTTCATTTTCTTCAATAGTCTGCTGAAAGAAACTCTTGGAATCCATCATTTCCCTTTCATGGCCGTTGCTTTTAAAAAAAAAAGGAAAGCAGTGGCAGGCTGCCAAGCCGTGCAGCCACATAAATATCCAAGGGCTGAGCCAAGCTGCTGCTGAAGCAATAGTAGCAGCCCCTGCCTGAGGAATGTCCCGGAGCTGCCAGAGACTTTGCTGTCTGTCCGCCTCCCTCTCCCAGCACATGGCCTCCACACCTGGCTCCACCACCAGCAGATCTCAGGTTTTCCTCAGCCCCTCGGCACCCGGCAGGTCTGAGTGCTAGGTTACCCTCACCACTTTACCTCACTGCTTCGGAGAAGGCGGCTGCCGTGGCAGCCATGTATTGCAGCAAAGCCTTTGGCTCCAGCACTGGAATCCCGCCTTGTGCTCCTCTGAGATCCTCCCCTTCCCTGTGAACAGGCGATTTCCTGCAAAGAGCATGTCTGAAAGAATGCCTTCTGGAGCTCAAACGCATTTTGTAATGTTTAACTGTTACGGTCTCTGATATGTAAGTACTAGAATAGTTTCTATTGCTCTATCGTAGCCTCTTCCTCTGAGGTGTCCCAGAGCAGACAGAGAAAATACACAAGACATTTAACTTGCACAAGTTATTTCTGTCTAATATTTATTTTTTAGACACTCAACTTACTATTTAACAATTTAATGAATACAAATTACTGTTGTTATTATTACAGGATAGCTGCTCACACATGAGTGTACAACAGAGACTGGAAACCATACAGCAGCCCTGCTATATGGATAACACTTACTGTGGATGCCAAGTTGAATATGGGCAAACAGCATTCTCATTGCAAACAGGGCATATCACAGGCTGGGCTATGTCAGGGAGCAGGTGACCAACAAATCAAGGGGCTGCATCAAAAGAGGAGGGGGCCAGCAGGGTGAGAGAGATCATTGTCCCTCACTGGCCCCTTGTAAGGCCCCGTCTGGAGTACTGCATCCAGGTCTGGGGCCCCAGCAGAAGAAATACATAGATCTATTAGAGAGGGTCCAGAGGCCATGAAGATGATGAAAGGGCTGAAACGCCTCTCTCCCCTACAAAGACAGGCTGGAGGAGCCGGGCTTGTTCAGCCTGGAGAAGAGAAGGCCCTGAGGAGACCTCATTGCAGCATTTCAGTACTTGAAGGGAGCTTATAAACAGGAGGGGGACGAGCTTTCCACACGGTCTGACAGTGACAGGACAAGGTGGAATGGCTTGAAGCTAAAAGAGGGAAGATTCAGGTTGGATGTTAGGAAGAAGTTGTTTATTCAGAGGGCAGTGAGGCCGTGGCAAATTTGCCAAGAGAAGCTGTGGGTGCCCCATCCCTGGAGGTGCTCAGGGCTGGGTTGGATGGGGCCCTGGGCAGCCTGAGCTGGTGGGTGGCAGCCCTGCCCACAGCAGCGTGTTGGGGCTGGGTGGGCTTTGAGGTCCCATCTTTCTTTTTTTTAGATGGGGAACCCACAAGGCCTGAGGCAGTGCAGGGGACTGCTCACCCAAAGAATGCCCAGTTTGGTTTCAGAGAATTAAATCCCTGGAGCTCCCAGGCTGTGTTGGAGGCCCCTGGGCCCTGTGGTGTGCTGACAGAAGCAGGGACCATGCAGCAGACCGGGCTTTGGGTACATGGCTCCACCACTCACGTCCTGCATGTGCTGCTATATGTGGCCCCACCTCTGCTAGCTTGATGATTTTCCAGGCCGGCTTCTTTCTCAGCATGACGTGAACAAACTGCAAGTCCTTCAGAAAAAAATATTGCAACTCCTACTAATTACCTCTCCCCCTCCTCTTCTACTGCCTTCTTACCACAAAGGCAAAAGTCCTTTTATAACACAAGAGCTTATCTTATCAACTTCGCTCACCAGCCCCACAAAGCTGAAAGTTCAGTGCGACATACAGGCAGGCTGGAAGAAAAGAGAACCAAATCTTCCTGTGTCCCTCACCTTGTAAGCAATTAGCGGTACTTCCAGCATGTGATTACATCTTAGGACTTCTTTCAGGAAGCTCTTGGTACTGCTGAACCTTCTTACTTTAAACTTGTCTCAGCACCCGCGCCATTTCAGAACTAGCGCTCCACACTGCTCTCTCCAAGTACACATCTGCACACATCCAGTGCAAGCTTTCGTTAGAACTTAGGGGAAAACTGTAAAGCAAAGAGCTCTAGAAGAGTTAATGTAGGCTAATGTAACATAAACTAAGGCCACGTGCAGACCGGAAAAGAAATAGCTGCTTTTATATGCCGTGTCAGTGGCCTTGGGCATTCCAGTGAGCGTCTGTCTGATCCCAGCTATGGGAGAGGTAACTCTGGGAGCAAGGAGTGCCCTTCCAGACCCGTGTGCTACCCAGGAAGTGATCCACCATCGCTGTTTGATGTGAACTGCATCTTCTGTGGACTACCACGTCATAACATTTTTCTGCGTGTGAAAACAGTTTCGATTTCAGTAACTTAGCACCCAAGTGAATCTGCAGATCAAAGATTGTCTACTGAAGCAGGAACAAAAACCTGCTCTAATGTTGCTTGTGGGCAAGGACCGAGAGCAGCCAGCCTGAATGACGGCATTATGGGTTTCCTTTGTTTGTTACTTTGTTGAAGTTTACAATGTGTTAAGCATTTAGCGAGTATTTTTTTTAAGCTGCTTCTGAGTTTCCGCAGCAGTTCACTCGTTGCTGAAACTTCCTGCCACTCCCAGCACTGGCAGAAAGGCAAATGAAGGCGGGAGTCACATACAGTCCCATGCTGGCTGGGCCCTGCTTGCCTGGCTGCCTCCTGCAGCTGCCAGCGGGGAGGCTGCTGTGCCGGGCAGGCTGCTGGCACCTCCGTCACTGAGCACAGGGAGAGAAGCTGCATGCGTGCCAGGCAAAGGAAGAGACTGTCCCGCACTGCTCTGTGCGGCCTCATCTCCAGCACTGGGTGCAGGTTTGGATGCCACAACATAAGACGGACATAAAACTATGAGAGAGTGTCCCAAGGAGGGCTGCAAAGATGAAGGGTCTGTAGGGCAAGGTGTGTGAGGAGCAGCTGAGGTTCCTTGGTTTGCTCAGCGCAGAGCAGAGGAGCTGAGGGGAGGCCTGATGGCGGCTGCAGCTCCTCACAGGGAGCGGAGGGGCAGCGCTGAGCTCTGCCCTCCGCGACAGTCACAGGGCCCGAGGGAACGGCATGGAGCTGTGCCGGGGGAGGGGCAGCTGGGGGTTAGGGACAGGGGCTGCACCACACAGCGGTGGGCATGGAACGGGCTGCCCAGGGCAGTGGGCACAGCCCCGAGCTGCTGAAGACACATTTGGACAACGCTCTCAGTTATATGGTCTGAGTTTCGAGTTGTCCCGTGTGGGGTCAGGAGCTGGACTCCACAATCCTTATAGGTCCTTCAAATTTGGCATATTCTACGAATCTGTGATTCTATGACAACCCATCTTTGTTACAAGAGACCTCCTCCCCCCTCCACCTCAGTGCAGTCATTCTGTCCAAGACAAGGTGAGCTCAGCATGGCAAGGGGCACTGCTCCAACTTCACCACAATGGTTTTTTTAACACTTAAATTGCAAAGCCGCTATTCCAAATCTCCGCTCCCCTTGCAGCCTTATGTCTGTCCCCACTCTCTGCAGCATTTCAGGGCCAAAGCGGTGCAAGCTGCAGCACAGTGTGCGTGCACTTTTTTGCTTGCGAGAGCCTCGGATGTGGCTGTGGAACATGTGTGGAAGTACTTGAGTACCTCCATCCGTAACTCAGCCGGATAGCTCAGGGCTCAGCCTGCAGCTGCACCTTCACACAGCACTGGCCTAGTTTTCCAGAGGGTCATGGAGAAGGAAACCTCCACGTTGTAAAAGATGACTTCATCAGCTGTTTCTATTAAAAGCATACTGTCATAGAAGGAGATTCAAGAAACTAGCAGCTTATGCCACCAATACTTTCTTTAATCTCAGTGGCATGGACTGTACGCAGCA
This sequence comes from Aquila spilogaster, assembly GCA_024606505.1. Classification (NCBI taxonomy): domain Eukaryota; kingdom Metazoa; phylum Chordata; class Aves; order Accipitriformes; family Accipitridae; genus Aquila; species Aquila spilogaster. The sequence continues at coordinate 2,408 of JANHGO010003330.1, read as the reverse complement.
TTGCCACAGTTCTGGTTTAATCAATTCCACCATCAGAAAAATGAGGCAGTAATGAGAGAGAGGGGTAATTTTAGAACATTTTAGCCCATCAGAAATCATTCTGCAGTGGGCACCAGGCATATAGGCTCCACCACGTAGAGACCCCCATCGCACCCGGTACTCCCCAGGCAGCCCAGCACACGAGCAGGGCCTGGTTCTGAGGGCAGGGCTTCTCATAAGGGGTTCCAGAGAGTAAGTTGGAATCCAGCATCCCGCAGTAAGGGCCCATCCTCAGTTACCTGAGAACAGTGCCATGCTTGAGCTACTCATAGAGCAGGGTGTGAGGGGAGCGCCTATGTCACCCTGTGTATCCTAGTGACTGCTGTGAGCAGAGGCTCAAAGACAACACAAGTATTTGTTGGCTTTAGTTTCTGAATGGAAGCTTTCTGCCTAGCTCTCCAGCACAGACCTGCCTTCAGCATGGTCTCATACACGTGCCTCCACAGTACAGCAGCTGGTGGCCACAGCTGCAGCAGCAGTGAGATGTGAGCAGGCCTCAGGCAGCAGCACAGCCCTGCTACTGCCGAGGCCCATGCAGACAGCATCCATGGAGCCAGGGTCCAGGCACTCCAGGTTTGGGCTGCATTACAAGAAGCCCATGCCACCACCACCACCCTCCTGCCACAGTGTTATATGCCATGAGCACATGCTCCACCCCTGCTAGCACCACAGCTGCTGGAACACAGGCACCTCTCCTCCTGTAAACAAGTCCTTATAAGCTGTGAAGTTACTGAATATGACAGATGGTTCAGCCCTCCCCTGCTGACAACATGCAGCTGTGCTTTCTTTGCATTGATGCTACTAAGTTACCAGATTTTTTCAGGGAAATAAATGGAAAGTGAAGTTTTTTTGTAAGAGTAGTGATGTTCTAGGTAAACACAAATTATTTTCATGTCAAAATAAATCTCCCTTTTAAGAACAACCACTGCTAAGATAAACTGAAGGAAGTTTTCTCCCTTGTGGATGAACCCAGGCTGAACAAAGCCTCATGCAAATGAAGGTCTGCTCTGCCGTGAGCAAGGCAAGTATCACATTTCTGAACTAACTGTACCTCAACGGTACTTACAGTAGAAGTTTTAGGTTTTCGTACCTGAAAACACAGGGAGCAGTTAGTGCTGAGTACCTTAAGGCAACATTCCTCATTTAGGAGTATTTTTAGTTGAAATGTACTCCTATTTCTAGTGTAAGCCACTTAAAGCCCTTCCTCTCCATTGTGGCATTAACACCGTATGTTGAACAGAGAACAAAACAGCCCAGACTTTTGCATTAAAATACAAACTTTACAAGCACATAGTAAGTGTAGGCTCTTATATTTCAGTTTAAGACTATATAATTTTATAGAGTACCAAAATAAGCAAAGGATCAGCACTCCATACAAAGTGTTAGGTTCTTAGGAGGAAGGTAGAAGGGAGATGGAATTTAATTACACTAAGATTTTCTTTGCAAGTCTAAAGAAAATTCCATTTCAGCAAAAACAGAGTTGGGTTTATATTTCCCATATTTCTAGTTCATTAAATAATGTTTCTTTAAAGACAACTTACATTGTTCTTGTTCAAAGTAAAGGGATGATTTAAAGCAGTTATTAACAAGGAGGTGGTGCTGTTAATGTTTAATGTCAATATGCAATGTCATCTGCTATAAAGGCTAGAAGAGCAACACAACTTCATCGTTACTTTCAAAGACTATTAAAAATTGACTAACATTTGAGGAAAGTTTCAAGCACACTACACTGCCTCTAGGTCTACGCTGCTGCTGCTGCTGGTAAGCCTCTGCAGCCTGTACACTGCCAACAGGAACTCCCAACTCCCAGCTGTTGGCAGCAATGTTTTCGCATGTACACTGTCAGGCCAACTTAAAACAGTTATGTTTCTTCCCTGGCTCATGGCATTAAGATGCAGTACGTTATTAGCTAACATTATCACTACAATTTTACAAAAGCGTAAGTGAACAAAACAGCAGTTAAAGCGCTCTGTTTAACTCCAGGATTAATTCTGCAACAACTCTCCTCCATTCCCTGCGGTTTCCTCCCCTACTCCTTCCCTAGTTTCTATTTTACAATAAATAGATTAAGTGGATTTACACGATGCAAGTGAAACTCAGACTTCTGCCCTACACATGTAACCATGTTAAGCTGTGAGATTATACACGTGATACACCTCTAACAGAGCAACCACTGGTTTAGATTATTAAAGAAAGTTTTCAAAGAAACACAAGTATTTCAGCATGTACATAGTAATGAGTTCAGGACTGTCCAACATTGTCATTTCCATACGTTCTCTTCCTCTTTATAGCCTTAAAGGGATTTTAGACCTTGATGGCAACAATCCCAAAACAAGAGTAAAATGAATTTATTTTATTGCAAACAAACG
>JANHGO010003329.1:0-27431 GCA_024606505.1 Aquila spilogaster | reverse complement strand
TAAAACTCATGCCATGAAATAGAAGGCTGGGATTTCCAGTTTGCTTGAATTCTGATAGCAAGAGAAAGATGCGTGCGCCAAGAAAGAGCAGGAAGTGAAGAAGGCTTTGTCATCAGTGTCAGAAAGAGTACATCAGGGAGTCATTATGATCAGAAGAGGAACAACTGTTAGCAGCTACACTAATGCAGGGCCAGGGAAAGTGACAAAACCAAGAGGACAGTTCTACATGTTGTCTGAAATGCAAGTGGGCTCATCTGGACTCTTAGGAATAGGTGAAGATGTGAGTGAGACACACGCAATTTGGAGGCAGCAGGATGTATGTGATGCCAGACTGATGTCTCAGACAGGCTGCATGAAGACTGTGGCATGTGCAATTAAGAACTATCAGAAAGAACGTGTAAGCCACTCAAGGTAAAATACTGAGAACTGAGAAGGAACGAACACTCTCCACTTCAGGCTCAAGCTGGTGACGTTCCTTGCCAGTAAGGCGAAAGCTTTAAGGCCCCTGCAGTTTGAATGTCATTTTATGAACAGTGTAAGAAATTAGACCTCAGCCTCTGTGAAAATTGGTAAGATATCCCATCTCGCTATTACGATGCCTCTGTTAGAAATGTTACCGAAACTTTAGTGTTACTAATATTATGAATTTAATTCTAAGTAGAAATACAGGGCTTCCCAATTTGCCTCTCAACTATGCAGCTTTTATCTATCTTGTCACAACACGAATCCCTTTTGGGTAAAAGCTATTGATTTGAAGGTTAAAATCATCTTGCCAGGCCCTAATGTAATTTGTTGGAAGTTGGCCTTGGGAAACTTTCTGACATTGACTGCATACGCTCTTCATTGGGTATTCATTGAGCAATGATGTCTGAAAGGCTGAGTTCTTCACCTCCGTGATCATTATTAGTTATGGCATTTCTTAACAGGCTGTGCCGTGTCAGTTCTTTGTAACCCAAATTTTATGTTAGCAACCTGCAGTTCACTGAGAAGATGCACTCTTCTACCACAGACAATATCGTACCTGGTTACTTCTGGTCCAGGAGTGCACTTGGGAGACTACACCCATGAACAAACTTACTAGTAAGCCTGTAAATACTGTCAGCGTGGAAGAAAATCCTCTCTGCTTTAATGCAGTGAAAATGAGGTGCACACAATATTCAAGGCTAAATGAGAACTCCCTGACCTCATTAAGGAACTCGTAGGTCTACTACAGAAATAATTCAATGGGAAAACTTTGGCAGAAGTAACGACAACACCTACAGCCGCTCATCTGCTGATCAACTGGGAGCGAGGAAAGAGGAGACTGAGAGTGTATACTCAGAGGTGTGCGGTACCATCACTTCAATCTGCTCACGCCTCGAGATGCATTTTCACAGGCTGTCAAACATAAAATCTTACGAGAATAATTTCCTTTAGAAGATTTTAATCAGTTGAACAAAATATCTGATTCTGCCAAAACCATAGGCAGGGAATAGCAGCAAACTCACGTGACGCTTCATCCTGCTCAGCAGTATTCTCACAAAACTACAACGCTCTGAAGTTCTACAGGTGTTCTGACCACTTATTCTTTCGACACTCCTTGTTCTGATGGTGGCTTCTTGGAAACAGTGTATAGCAAACTATGATCCAGTGATGGGCTGAGGACAGCTAAAATTCAGACCACTTTGAAGCAATAAATCCGTTTTTAGTTTTGTCCTGACACAAATCTCGATTTAATATAGGTGAGGAATCCAGCAGTGATTATAGATGACATTTATAAATTCAAGTCGAAATTGTATTGTCATTCTACATTATTTGTAAGGGTTTGAAACTTTTCCAAAAGTTTGAGTTTTAAGTGTATTATATTTGAAGTAAGCCCTGCATACAGAAATATTTGGACAAATTAAATATATCTGGGGCAATCGGAGCACTCTCAAGAGCTTGGGAAGTGTCCAGGAGCACTAACTCGTGTTATTTTCAAGTAGTGGTGACGTGAGTTTTGGGGACAGGCTAGCTCAGGAAATATCACCAGATGCAGATGCTGGTTCACATCAGTACTATTTAGGACAAAACATTATGCTGTACCACATATAGGAAATACACTGTATTCATATTCCCTAAGGTAGTGCTCGGCACAGTTTGGGTCTCCTTTGCTTAGGTTGCTGCCTTGTTGTGGGAGCCTCAAGTGGGCATTCAAGGAGTTTGGGGATTGACCTAGGAACTACGAGCATTGGTGACTGAGCGGCAGAAAGCCCCAGGGAGAAGGAACTCGATGATGAAGTCTCAGCTTAGGAGATGGATAGGAGACAGAGACTTGTTTGGAACTGGATTTTAAAGCTTCTGGTGCAGGCACAGTTTTCATACCCTCCTCAACATATTAGATAAATGCAGAAATGTACATAGAAAGCACTTGTTCGTCTTCTTTTGTCATCACCGGGTTCACAAAACTCATTCTTCGTGACCTTTTTGTTTTTTTTGCTACCAACAGTTTCTGAAATAAAAGCATTAAAAAGAAAGGACCTTGGAATAAAGTGTGATAAAACAAAACCTGTGGCTGCGATTTCAAGTGTTTAAGGTGAGATCCAATCTGAATCGAAATGAACTCATGGGAGACTCCGGTTTATTTTCATATAAAATGAATTGGATGCAAATTCATTACTGTTAATAGACTGAATCTCACTGACAGTTTGTCCCAGGGGCATTGAATTTACGAAGTATTTTAAGTCATCCTGATAGTTAATTATTCAGCAAATGAGAATACTTTAAAGACTTTATCATATAAAATGACTTTAATAATTTATGCTTATGGGGAATTCCAGGACTGCTCTCAAGAAGGGGAATGCTGTGTGCCTGCACATTTGTAACAGACCTGTAGTAACACATGCATTACCTCTGACATGCTAGTAAGACACTTGTGATCACCTCAGGTTTCTTCCCTATCCCTTTTGTTGTGTCAGTGTCTATAAGACAGCGAACTTCAAAACCGCCTACCCTCAGAAATCTAATTATAGTTTGCAAGGAATTAAATGAAGACAGATTAATTTTTCTGGATGAAGTGCATTTTTTACATGCACTTTTTTTTACATGACTAACGCACTAAGAGAATAGATAACCATCAGAAACAGCTCTTCAGCATCTCAATTCTGTTAGGTGCAGAGGACACCTACCTACAAACAGGAGAAGAGAAAGCAAAGGAGGTATACCTGTACACTTTAAAGAGTGCCCAGTAACAGATGAGCCAAACAAATGTGGTTTCTGGCAATTCTAGTGGTCAGAGAGCTTTGCATAAAGGCAGAGCTGGGACGCAAAACTGACTTAGGCTTGAAAATGAAAAGTGTTCAGGACAGGCACTGCTTGATTTCTGCTCCGCTGGAGAGGTAAGGCGGTCACACTGCACTGCATAACCTTGCAAGTCAGTGACTTGTATCTGCACACCTAGAAACAGCCTCGCAAACTTACATACAGCCTCTCTGTACTTCCACTCATTTGAATGGCATTTGCTTATATACTCTGGGTAAACTCTTAGGTGCACGGTTCTGATCTTTAGGTCTCAAAAAGAATCCAATGGCGTTCAAAATCTCAAAGGTTTTCTGACTCCTCCTTCCAAGTGCCAATCACACTCTGTTTTCTTGGCAAGAGGCAAGGACAGAAGTGGTTTTATCTAATATTCGAGGTGGGATAAGCAAATTAGCACTGTGCATATATTACACAAACATTTTGTGCCCATTTTTCCCCCTCTGCCTACTTTCTCTCTGCAGCGGGTCAGCTTTCTAGACTCCTGTAGAAACTTTCTGCTTGGATTGTGTTTTAGGACTGAAGAATCAGAACAATCCACTTATTTGTACACATCTCTTCATGGTAATTCAAAGGAAACACATGGAGAAAATGAATGAGTTATAACTTCCCTCGTCTGCAAAGCTGTGTTTGAGCTGTGTTACTCTAAAACTGAGAATTTTGAATCAGTCCTCTTCACAAAACTGCAGGAACCCACTGAGTGTGAAGCAGTCACTTTGTAGCCAGGCTCCAAGCCTTATGTTCTCCTTAGTAAATGTTTCCTCTGAATGCTTCCAGTGTAGTCATGATGTGACTCCCCTTATTGGGACTGCATGTACAAGCAAATGGGTGAACGAGATTGCCATACCCGGCCTTTAACATTGGCACCAAAAAGATTTTTGGATTCAGGTCCTTACTGAGGGGAATCTGAGCTCGTTTTGAGCAGCCTGAACTTTCCCACATAGCCATAGTAAGCTAATCCTTTTCGTTCTGTAGCTATTGCATTGACACCGTCCTCACATGGGCACTAAAAGGTAAAGCTTTGTCATTTTCATAAGCTTCACTCTTCAGTTATGAATAAAAATACTGTCTCACTTTCAAATAAAACAGTACAATCGAACCACTAAACCCGCACAAATATAACACGGTGTTGTACAGGACAAGTATTGATTACAACAAAAAGGGCTTTTTAAACACCATTAATTCTTACCAATTCCAGAAGTTATTGATTCTGCATCAATGTCATTAGCCTTTTTCTTTGCCACTTCAGCTAGTGCCAATTCACCCTTATCGAGAGCAAGGTAATGGATGTCCTTTGGAAATAAAAGAAAAATAAAAGATTAATCTAAAATGAATCTCATAGGCATAACAAAAGGGAATTTAAAAGAAAGAGGTTCTTTTATTATTTAGATCACAAACACAGATGGAACCGATGAACCTAGCTTTACATTTTAATTCTCTCTCAATGCACATTTATTATCTGACTGGTGCTGGAGAATACAGCATTTCTTGTTAACAATGGATAAAATGGTGACCAATCGTGCACTGATAAAAGTGGAGCTGTTGACTGAGTGCATAAATGAAACCAGTCTCTGTGCCTCTAAGGAAATACTGTTCGGTACAAAAATTAAGAGGGGTGCTAGAAGAAGGCCCTGAGTAACCACAATGGAAGAACTGGAACTCTGCCCTCATTTTTTGTATTGAAACTCGCACTCAGTACACAACTTTTGTGGCAATGCTATTTGGGGTGGGGACGAATTTTTGTTTTGAGGCTGTCATGACACACTGCAGCTCTCTGACTGAGATGGCGGTTGTCCTTGTGCCGATATGGGAGGAAATATGAAGAACGACGTTTGCTCAAAGGTTTGAAGTCCTACACAGGTGACATGACTCCTGAGGCACTCCTGGATCTCCTGCTCACAAACACACAGGGATTCTTCCAAAAATGCTGTCTACCACGAATAGCTGCCAGTACTCAGGATCTAACCCATACCCGAGGGATAAAAACCAGGGCTGCAGCAGGGTGCATCATTCCATGTTGAACTGCAAGTCTTATTTTGTGTTAACCTTTGAGGTGTGAAACACCTGTATTACTTGCAGCACAGTTTGCAGGAGAATATATTCCTGCTGACAAGTTGCCGTCTCAGAGGCCTTGGGTTTCGGTCCTTTGAAACTTGAAGCAAAGTTTCACCCTTTCATTCCATTAATGAAGAAACAATTAACCCCGTTCTCTGGTGGCACAGCCATGGGCTGCTCTGTGCAGGAACTGAGACAGATGGAGGAAGGAGGAAAACCAAGAACGTCGGGCCAGGTTCCTCCCATCCCACCTATAATCGCTGAAGGTGTCACCTGTATTCTTCCCTCATTTAATTAAAAAAAGGAGCAACCAATTATGAGACCGTCTGCACAGGAAAACGTGGTACTGACCGGCAGGAGCCCGACAGTCTGCGGGTGATGGCAACATTTTCTAACCATAAACACAGGTGTGACTTATAAAACGTGCAAGTGTCTTGGAGCACAGTGCTGACTTCTGAACTTGTTGTGAACTCTGCACTTCCTCTCTTTGTAGGTCTAGCATGGCTGTCAGAGAAAAGGGCCTGAGCAGCAAGGTATGATTTCTATGAAGATTAAGCTGTAGATATTGTCAGCTTATTTAGATAACAATAGAGAACCTAAGGGCTCTCCAACATGTCTGAGCTTACAGAGATTGGAACATATAGGCAGGTTATGTTCAACTATTTTACAATGCATTCTAACTATGATTAATGCCTCTCTTTTTGTAATTCAAACTGAGGGAGGTATTGTCTACTTCAGTGCAAATTTAAATCATAAACCTGGGGAGGCAATGGAAACGACCGCAGCGAATGACGAAGTTCTTGCAGTCATGAGGACGCACACAGTGTGTATCAATTTTGGCCACGTTTTTACACTAGAGACGTGTGAAGATGTTATGCACCCATCGCTCACTCATGGGGGTTTTGCAAGAAGCAGAGATACAGCAGTAGGATGGTAAGGGGCTTTCTGTGCGGTTCCCAGAGCTGTTGCCACAAAGAATTTAGTTATTTTTTAAATGCTCTTTGTTCCCATCTCTAAAAAAGCTTCAGAAAGAAAAGATTTTTTTTGGTATAAAAACTGCGAGTTAAACTATTTCAGATAGAATTTAAGTGGCTCTCATTCAAATCAGCCACCAAAATGACGTCTTCAAAGAGTTCATGAATCTCTGAGCAGGATAAGACCAGGAAATAAAAGAAAGGTGAAGAAAACCACTGGATTGCAGGTTGCCTTCACGAAGGACAGGAAACTTACAGAATTAATCGGCTGAATATTTGCGACAGATTTTTTCACACCGCTATCTCCGAACTGATCACGTTAAATATCACGTCCCTCTCCAAAACAACGGTGACAATTTTCAGCCGCTTATCAGGAGTTCGCTGAAAGGGCTCTGTTTTATCGTTTAACAGTTTGATTACTTTTTGGACACTTCCCTTTCTACCCTCCGCTTTGTGACTCACAGAGTTGGCCCTGGGTGAGCAGAAGTCATTTGAAACATCGATGCGCATTTGTCTATGGGATATTTCTGGGCAGCATTCCAACATGTCTTGGAAACATGCACTTTCCTCATCAGCGCATCGCCCAAGATCTGACACTTTTATTAAAGTGTCTTTTCCTCGCATTTTTGCTACCTTTGGTACGCGCGATGGCCTTTTGAATTTTCAGCAGCTGAGAGCTGGAGCACACTACAAAAGGATTTAAAGCTAACGACCCCTGCATTGCTTGATCTTTTCTGTCGCAGATTGGATCAGTCGCCGTCCAATAAATGTAGCTGTTGTTCATGATATTATGCCCTTTTCAGTTTTATTTTTGTATTGAACTTTGTAGGAGATGATAATAATTGATGGACTCAGATGTGACGTGAGTGTAAAGCTTACGGGGAGACGCAGCAGTGCCCGTGTGTCTCGTTATGGCATCATACTGGTGACGCCATAGCCGGAAGGATAAGTTGTAAGCTTCTTTTGTTTCTTTTCCATTTTTATGAAAGAAATCACGCCTTAGACAGCACTCCCTCCAATGAATCAGTCTCAAAAGAATCAGGAGGGCTGCAGGGCTCTGCTTCGTGAAAGCAAGTTTGGCTCAGAATGAACTGTCCGAGATACAGGACATTTCCTTACACGTCACAGAAGACAGGTGTTCAGCGTGGATCCTCCCCAGTTCTCTGTTTCCCTTTAATAAATGATTTTCTTCTCTTTTTCTTTTTGCTTATGCCATCAGATACCCTCCTTACTCCTTCTCCTCGAAATCCCATTAAATTAACAAGAAATAAGGCAGCGTCACTCTCAGAGCCTGTGGAGGTTTTACACACAGATTTGGTAGGTCTGTTGAACAACAGTGCAAGTAATTGACCTGTGCATTACTTATTCGTAGCGCATGTCGTTACAAACACTTTAAATATGGGAAAAGTCAAGTTGTATGCTGCTAATTGTATTTTGACCTACATAAACTGCATACACAAATTATGATGTGTTAAGCAGAAGTGAAGGATGCACAAACCTTGCTTAGCAGTAGTGTTATTACACTAATACTTAGAAAGACTGGAAGTTTTTAGCAAGCAGGTTACTTAATTTTTACATGGTATTTAGTGCAACAAAGCCCAATTCCCTAGAAATTACCATAGCACAGATCAGTACTTTTTATGAGCTATGCACCTTTAACCGACTTGCACCCTGTACTTAGAAGTCCTGCAGCAGTGCCTTTGTCAGCTAACTGTAAAGTTTGTTCATTAGCACCTCACTTAGGTGACAAATTAGCAAAAGGACATTCTTCCCCAGAGGAGGGAGGGAGGTGACAGAGGGTTTGGAGAGGCAGGCGTGTGTGCTGCTGGTTGCATAACCTGCAGGAAACTAGGAGGAACCTCAAAGGTAATGTGAGGAGAACAAGAATAATGCAGAACTGGTTTGGATCTCGCTGTAATGCAAGCCAGGAGGAATTGCATGGGCATCTACGTTTGAGTTTAAGGGCATTGGTGAGATGGGATGGGGAGACGCTCCTGTGCAGCCACGCATTGCTGTTCCCCTCCCATGTCAGCAGCTTTGCCCCTACCTCCTGACCCAACACTGGTGTTTCCTCGGTGCTGCCATCAGCGGAGGAAGGGCAAGAAGAAAGATTGAGTATGAAACGTCCTCAGCCCGAATGAGACAGGGTCCCTGAGACGGCAGGCCAGGAGCTGGGCCAAATGGCACTGACACACGGCTGCAGGGCTCACCTCGACTGGGGATAAAATTGGTGTCGAAAAACTTACAGTTAATACAAACAAAAGGAAAAGAGGGAAGAAAAAGGCTGAGCTAAAAAGAGGAAAAATCAAGGCGGGTATATATATAAAACACGTAATGAATTTCCTAAACGCCTCACACTTCCATCGCAGCCTTTTGATGCATACTTAGGAAAGTTTATCGCAATACTCACATCTTTCTAATTAGATGGAACAAGCCAGATGATCAGAGCCGTGCAAAAACATCAAAAGGTTCACACGACTTTTTATATAATTAGAAGGGAATTTTCATAACCCATAAAAGTAGGATTTAATTGTGTAATTTAACATACAATTTAAATATCAAGATCAAACTAGCAGGGCAAGTGACTTAATGGGATAAATGATATTAACATCTAGTGTCAAAGCTTAATTTAAACAACAGAATGTCTTCATTATGCAAAAGAGTCAAGCAAAGGAATCGTTCAAAGGGCCCCTTTTTTTTTTAAACAAGGCCCTTTTCTATTGTTTCTTTGAAAACAATGAAATCAGCTGTGGAGCAGCAACATGCTGAGAGACCAGGAAAGCATGACGGGCTTTGTCCATCTGACCTCGCTGTGACATTGTGGTGCAAGATCTTATAAAACAAGAGCCTCCTGCAGAGCTCACACAGAAGACCTTTTAAGAGCTGGTTAATTTTACTTCTGTAGCTAATTAAATGGGAGGGGGCAGAGAGTGCATGAAATGTAAAAACCCTTGGGTTGATGCTGCTGAGCTTTGTTGTTTTAAAAGTACCTGCAGAAGCGTTCATAATTTGTCACTTTTCACAAAGCCCTAAGAGACAAACTGAGAGCATTCAGGATCCCCGGGACATGGCCAGCTCTTGTGTCCAGGACTCAGCAGTTGTACGTCTTAAAGGAACGGATTAGAAACGTATAAGCTTATTAGAGTGAAAGATGACATTCACCCACATCAGGACCGATGAAGAAGGTGAAAGTTCAAAAACATAAACATTAATTCCTAGAAAATAAAAAGTAGCCCTTAGGCCACGCTAGGGAAAACGTCAGTGACTCTAAAGACACTTGATTCCCATTGACAAGTTTTGAGATGGCAAGGGGCGAGCCAGGTAGAATAACTCTGTCTTCAGTATGTGTCTAAGGCTGCAAATGACACGGATCCTTTTTAATGTGCAAAAAGCTGACAACTAACATCCTGACAACAGCCTCTGTCTCCAGCGATGACTCACCATAAAGAGGTCCCGAGCACCTATGTCAACAGCTAGCAGAAATGCTTTTTCAAATCTTTGATACCTGCAAGAAAAAGGAAATATGTCACTTGCTGAGGACAATGTAAGAAGTGCATCAATCATTGTTAACGAGCAGAGAAGTCCTTCCGTGCTCCTCAAAAGCGCTGCCAAAGTTTTACTGAGTAAAAGGGACTGCAGAACAGTGAGGTAGGACAGTGACTGCCCTTAACTCTCCTCATCTTTTAAAACCTTCAGGAAGGGCTATGTTCAGTCTTCAGCCACATCAGATCTAGCTGAATCTGAAGGACCAGAAGGTCCTGTAGATCATTAATTAATCCTTGGAGAGATTCCATCAATTACAAGATAAATGTTAGCTCCAATAACAGTGGTAGGAAACTCAAAATCCTCTGCAGAGAACACTAACCCCAAACCTTCTGAAGTCCCCAAGGACTTCCCCAAGGGCTTCAGAAGGCTCTGTCCCCAGAGATGATAAAGTTCTGCAAGGATGCAGCGCAATCTTTTACAAGGACCTCTGAAGTCAGGCCAGGGACCTTCAGAGGACCTTGTAGAAGACTGCACTGAGTTTTGTCATTACAGACTCTCTCAGTGCAGCTATCTGAAGATGCTCATCCACTCGAGTCATGCTGAACGGTCATGAATGCCCAGGGACTGCTTTTCCAGGGGGTGAAGGGGGTGACACTGCCTTGTCCCCAGCTCCCTCAGCATTGGCACAGTCTGCCACAAGTCCTGAGAATTTTCTGAAGATCCCACAGTGAAGCAGGCTGTGTCAATGAGGGAAAACAAGGAGAGGAAGGAGAGAGAACCACACACCAAGATTACCCGTAGACAAGCTCTGGAAGACACCACCTCAGAATCTCCTAGAGGTGCAGCAAAGTAGGAAGGGAGCAGTGTGGATGCAGAACTTCCCCATTACCATTAACCTGGGAGAGCTTTATCACATCATACCGAGACCACCATTTCGGTGGCTGAAGGCTCACTGAACAACAGTTCCTTTCATTGGCACGGACACAGACTGCCACCTCCTTCCTACCCAGAGACCACACACCATCTCCTGGCCATTACAGCAAATACCTCCACGGGATGGCAGTGCACTTGAAGGTTGTGTACATCCCCTTCTATGAAATCTTTGGGATATTGACTGAAGCAGGAGGAAAAAAGCCATCCGTCGGGAGCTTTGCAAGAATATACACAACACTGCGCTGGGCTAATGCTCTCTTATACTAGATGTAGATAACCACTATGTGACAATCACTCGGTACCATGAGAAAGTGATTCTGTTTGTACACATCTTCTGCTACTGCATGTTTTAAACTGCCTAAAAGTCCCTACAAGGATGGACTGGGTGAGATTATTTGCCATTTGGGAAACACCAAAACACCCCTCTCTTACTTAGAGTTGTGAAGTAAACGATTCTGTGCAGAACAGCTTTTCCATTTTTCTGTTAGCGGTAATTTTTTTTTCCTTTTCCCCTCTTCACGGTTCCGTAAATCAATCATTTGTTGATGCCTGAAGTCCGGGAAGGAAACAGCTCCTTCACCCCAATGGGGAAAAAGCAGCATTGTAATTTTTCAGTGATAGAAAGGTGCAGTTTGTGCTCTCCCAGTGTCTACTGCCACACAGCACCATACGGATGTCAGCACGTACAGAATTCTGCACCTTGAAATGCTGTAGCCCTTCCTAAGGGCAGCGTGAAAGGAGACACGGGAATCCTCCTTTCCCCGTGTAGGCAAAGGAGTTCCCTATTATGTTCCATACTGCGATTCCTGCTTCTGGCCAACGCCTAAGTGGTTCCCTGTCTCCCTCTTGCTACAGCCCTATTGCTCTCCCTTCTTCCACTACACACTTGGAATGATTCAGCAGACGGTGAGATAGAGCCATTGAGGACTTTCTGCAGGGAATAGCATTTGCGACAAGAAGGCATAATGCTTTAGCTGAAGTAGGAAAGGAACTCTCCAGGTGAGGTTCCTAAGACCTGGAGCGGGGGGCCCTGTCCTCCCCAGAGCTCATCTCTGTGCTGTGTCTTCCAAACACTAATCTGCAGCCCTCCTCACAGAGCCTGTTTAAGGGAGGGAAAGAGATGAAGCAAGATTAACCTCTTGATCAGCAGGGAATGAACAGTGCCCATTGTTCTATCGTGCACATCTACGTACCTCTGAAGTTTTTCAACGAGCTTTCTATGAAGGATTTCCCAGTAAAATGCACTGTGTTGTAATGATGCTTCTAAAGCTTTGCTTTAATTAAGACAATTAAGCACATGTTAAAATATGTGTATCTTAAATAGCTATCACGTTTATCTTCTTCTGGCACATTTTTCTTTCCAATTATGAATTAAATCTACATTCTTAGTACTCAGAGGCAAAATTGGAAACCAAACAGAACAGGCTTTACAACCAGCTAAAAAAAAGTCAGCAGCATCATTCTGTTTCTACAAAGTTAGAGCCATACAGACTATCTGAATGACATTTGCTTTGGCAAAGCAAAAATGCTTGCAACCAAAAAACGTAAAGTAACTTTTTCTTTTGCTTCTCCTGCAGAACGGAGTCACGGCCCCAGCGCTGTCAGTTCTTTGCTGTTTCACAAAGAATTCAACATTGTTTTTTCCTTTAATCAACATATACACTTCAGTCTCATTATGGCCCCTATTCATAAAACTGTGAAGTTAGCTCGTTATTATCAGAGCTGTACTGAGGGGGAGAAAGAAAGAAAAAAAAAGGCTGCCCAAGAAAGAAACGCTCTTCACTAACCAAGAGAGCTGGAAATAACGATCACAGGCACTTCATAAACTATTAGACATGGAATTGCTTTAAAATACGGTGGAGGTTTCAAACAAGGGTGACCAGTTTGCATTACTTAGGCAAACCGTATTAAATCAGTCAAGAATGTCTGGGTTTTTTTAAGCTATCTTTACTAGAAAACACTTGTTAGTTTGAGTCTTTTTTCATTGGAGTTGTATTGTTCTTATTCTACAGGAACAATTACAGAGAGTCCTGCCCAGCAGGAGAGAGATCTCAAGCTAATAACACCTTTTTTAAAGGCATGCTTTGTCGTGAGAAGTCTTGTTGCTATTGCTAGCACACTTCCCTTACACTTTATCAGCTCCTCAAACCAAGAATTCCCACATCAAAATACCTTCCCTGTTGTTCCTGTGCTGCAATTAGGCTGTAAAATATTTGCTTTCTAAAATGGCATCTATAGGATCCTGGTCCTGAAGTGCATGTCTTCCCCCCCTCCTCCACCTCGTTACTTACCGCTTACTTCACAATAACTCCAGCAATCAAGACTTATGTGTCCCTTGAAAAAGAGAGAGAAGGAAATCTGCCTGCAAACCATGAAGTTCAGCCACTTGTTTGGTCAAAGCGAGAGCCAACAGAAATATGACCTTCAAGATTAAAACTCACAAACTGCAATTAAATATACGGGTCAGATAGGAAAACGTCTCTCTGCGAGCTGTTTAGCACATACAATATAAAGTTTAAATTCCCCTATCGTGAAGTAATACTGTTATTACACACTCTTAGGTGATCTTTCTCCCTGTCCTACAAAACTCTAAAAAGATAGCTGTTAGTGCATCTGTTTTATGGGCAAAGAAACAAAGGCGTAACAGGAGTGATACGACAAGCATAATGTGAGCCAGAAATGGTGCGGATGGAGAAGAACCCAGACCTTCCGTGGCAGAGTGGCAGACCTCCCGTCTGTGTGCATTCTGAGAACGTGATTGAACTGAAATGATGCCAGGAAGGCCACAGACATTTGTTTTCTTTTTAAATAGAACATTTAAATGGTAATAATAAGTTTCGCAAATATCTCAAAAGCAGAATTTTGTCATTCGCATTCCACGGCAATGAAGTGGAACGTGGGCGCTTAGAGATAGGTTTTCCAGGCTGAGAATGGTCAACTCTAAAACATTCATCCGTAATACTAAAACACAGAGTAAAAAGTCTGGGAATGAGGGAATAAAGGGACGAGGAAGGGAAGAGAGAGAGAGCTCATGCAAGCAAGAGAGAAATGTAGCGCAGGAAAGATGGAAGCATTTCTTTAGGGACTAGTTACAACCAACAAGCCTTCTTAGACATGCCCATCGACCATGTAAGCATATTCCATGTGCGGGGCTGATAAAGGAGGGTTGCAGCCGTTTTTTTCCTTGTCTTCAATAAGGGTACACAACATTTAGAAAATAATCTGCAGGGGAAGAGCTGTGGCACAAATAACATTTATAAGGCAATCCTTTTTAATGGAAGAAATTTCAGAGTCCTCCTCATCTCGCAGTCCAATCAAGGGTGATATGCATTCAAAAAGTGAGTATTAAATATGCACAGAGCAAACAGAACAGGAAAAAAATGAATATTGAAATAATTTACATGCAATCAAACTACACTGAAATTAAGTTTTAATTGTTCAGTATTCTGTGATGCATATGCAGATTTTAAAGCATTCAGAATATCAATCAAGTGTTTACTTACATCAAGCAATTGTATTTAAGCATACAAAACAGATGAGGAAAATATGTTCAATCAGCTGCAGCTCCCAACATTTACTGCAGGGTTTACGTGATCACTTTTAATTCAGTTATTTCATTTAATATTTCAATTTAATAGCTCATTCTCTCATTCAATTTCTAGGCATCTTGCCCATTTCTTAAACACAATAATAATAATTATTCATAAAAGGAGCTGTTTCCCATAAGTTCTCATATCAGCAATTTTTGGAACAGAAATGGTTTTCACGCTTTTTTTTTTCCCTCAAAAAAATGCTGTTATTATCTGATTTTTTTTCCCTTTTAAATTAGACAATATTAAAATAAAGAACGATGTCTGCAAAAGGACTCTGAACTCCGTTCAGTGGAATTCTGAGCCAGAACAATCAGATCGTCTGGTTAAAGAATGCAAGAAGTGTGTGGCTAGGTTGCTAAGGGGTTGGTTTTAAATAGGAATGGCATGGTTTTCAACCAACTGTTGAACATAAAGCCATTGATTTAGACTTGTAGCTGCACTGCAGAATGCAGCTTAAACGCCTTCAGATATAAATGGAGTAACTTCAGCTGTCCTCACTATGACAGCCCTGAAATTCTATTGACCGTCAAGGAAATATTTTTAAGTCAAGTTTCAGTAAGCTCCGAAGACTCAGATTGCTATGTAACATTTCATCTATAAAATAGATTAAAAAATTAGTCAAAGACGTGGCATTTTATAGAGGATGTTGTAATACTGACACTCTACTTAGAGTTCCCGTAGAGGAACAGATATATTAAGATCTTATATTTTGTTAATAAAACAACAACAACAACAAACACAACACACTAAAGTCAACAAAACTGGTTTGATTTTACCCACATGAGTTCAGTTTAAAGCCCTATTTTAAATTAGATAGCGCAGAGAACTGAAGGTAGAGCAAAGACCATGAATGCTCCAGAGAATCTTTTCCTCTCCCATCAAACTGAATTTGTGCTTCAGACTCCATGGTCTGGTGGACTCAGCCTCATGATTTCTGGATGTACTTGATATTCTCATAGTATTTGTTTGGATAACATACTATCCCAATACTACTGATTAGCTTTGGCAAAAATAAATTCATTACTGGCTATCAGTTAACTGCAGGTAGGTTATTACTCAGCACCACGGCACGTGGTATAACAAAAGTTCCACGCAACATAGAAATTGAAAACATGACTGCTGTTTTTTTAAAAGAAACTGTTCTCTGAGCTGCAAACACTTCTTTTAATTATATATTATATAATATATAGCTCCTTCTATATAAACCTCAGCACAGTAACTACGTGCTCCCCATGTTTCCTGCCAAAACACGCTCCCGGCAATACAGTGCCCTTCCCCAGCAGGGTATTCTCAGCACCCATGCAACGATGGTTGGAGCAAGAATCAATGCAGACTGTTTGGAGTTAAGTAGTGCATTTGTTGAATGGCAGAACGTAACTGCTGAACTTCTGCTTAGCATTTTGGCACAGAGATAATTACTGAGGCATTATTTAACCCTAACTGGTTGCTGATTTTCTCAAAACTGTCAGGCACTCACTTATCATTGAGACTTCTACCCTCTGTAACGTTCAGCTGATTCCTGAAGTCAGTTAGGAACTGATGGAAGAAGCAATGGATGCACTGGTTACTTATGACCTCTGAGATGTTAGCGTTATTTTGACAAAGTCACGCTATCACACTTCGGGATTTTTGGATTATGAGCTTTTTGAACAGGACACACAAACCTCTGAGTGGGGCCCACAGTCCTGTCGCCTTCTAAGATACTGCAGTACCAATGGCAAGGAAGTGCTGCAGAGCACACTGAAAGGGCCATGGAGAAGCAGCCATCAGGTCTACCTGATCGAGGTCAAGGACACAGTCTTCTAACTTGTATTCTGTATATGGAAGCTCTAAAGGTTGTCCAGGTATAATCTACACATCTCTTTAAGCCCAAATTTAGCAGAGCATTAAAATGTGGGTTTATGACCTATAATTTTCTATGGGTCCTAAATATGGGCATGCTAAGTGAAGCACCGGATTTGTGGCCTGAGCGAATGGTTTTTAAAAAACCCCTTATCTAGCCCTTTAAAGGTCCCACATGAATACGCCTCAAGAAAAAGTTCACAAATAACAGAAAATTTCAAGTGAGCATAGATATCTGAAGCCACTCCAAAGTCTCTGCAACTCGAGCTATACCGCCAAATCAGCCATCTGCAAACATAAGGAAGTGCACCTATAACTTTATAGATTATTGGGCGTAGAACCAAATGCCCTTCACATCAAAGGGTACCCTCTGGTATGAAGCAAGGAAATAAACAAACACACCAAATTAAAAAAACAAGAGGAAAGAGAAGGCTAATAAGGGGAGCCAGACAGTATGACTCCCTGGCCAGAGAAAGCCCTGGAGCACTGTAACAGGTGGTGAATCTTGAAGACATTCCCAACCTGAAAATAAGGGATCTTACCACATGATTCCTGTCTTGTAGGACTCAGGTCTAAGAAACCAAATGTATTCCTATGTGAAATAGTCGAGATGGTCCTGTTAAGCATACGTGCCTCTTCTCAGAACAGACTTCAGGGTTCAAAGAAAAGCTGTTGAGGCATTTTAAAGTCAGATTTTCAGGTGAAGGAAGGTAATTTCTGAATGGTGGAGTCTGGTAATAAGGTAGCAAACTTTTACAATACATATTTAGTAAGAAACGGTCCAGAGGTATGAAATATTCTAGAATTAGTAGCTCTAGCTACGGAAGCTACATCATCTATTTCTTGCCCTTTGCTCAGCTATAAAAGAGCACCAATTTAAAACTATAGAACTGTCCTATGTCTCAGTCAAAGAAATATTATTTAACAGATTGTGATTCTATGAACATTTATGTTGTACGCTTCCCATTCGATGACAGTCAGTCATGTTAGCCTGGGTTCTCACAGAACGGGGTTAAGCATTCAAGAGGATGACTGTTCAGGAAACAGATATGTAGAATAATTCCTTCATATACATCAAGTGCCCGAGGATTTTCATTATCAGTTGCTATGAAAGTCTGGAGAACAACAATTTTTTACTACTGTAACTTAATATTATGTAAATTGAAACTAGGATGGTTTCTTTCCTTTTAATCTGCATTCTGTTCTTTTCTCTTCTTGCAATGTGTACTTCCTTTGAATTTCCCACACTCTGTATTTCCTTTTTCATACTCATTCTCCTTCAAGCAAAAATATTTTGTTGCCATAGCAATATTTCCCTACGTTACAACTTTAACAGAAGGTTTCCTCCAGGTCTCTCTATGCTGCAACTAATACTCAACCAGCAAACACCACCTCCTCCTCGCACCGAACCCCTCCATTCCCCCAACCTCTTACCACTCAGTAACTACTCAACAGCCTACCTTTATCTTCAAATGCAGACACGCTGCAACACACTCTTCCAAAGTACTGTGGTCTAAAAACAGATGTTAATTAAAACTGCTGATAAGAGTCAATGACACCTGTTGTTTCACATTTATTTTACTCAATCACTTCTGTTAAATCCTAGCCTTTCTGCATTAATTCTTTTGCTTTTCTTCTGTTCCAGCATTACACCTCTTACTCTGGTGATCATGTAAATTTAACAGTATGCCTTGAAAGTTGTATTTTATTGAGCAAACATATCAGCATGTCTACACACTAAAGACAGCTCTATAACAGAAGCCCAGTATCATTGCAATGGTTAAGGATGAGTTGCTGCGTCTATTATAAACCTCTATTGTACGTGTGTGATATCTCTGCAATTTCAATCCGCAGCAGATGGAAATTCGGTATTAAAGTTAGTAAGAACATATCCTTTTCCTCCTTGACTTTCCATGAGGTGCGGGGCCAATCCTCCCTCATGCCTGATGTTAGATAAGACGCATGCTTTTTGCGCTAAGACTTCTCAGAGAAAATATATTAGCTCAATATTTTCTAGAAACCGGCTGCCTGAGGATAAACACCTCATTATAAAGTCCTGTTGCAGAACCAAATGTTGAATCACCTGTTGAGCTACAGTTCAGTTACAGCATACTTATTCTGTTCAGTGCTGTCAATACCAATACTATTTCTTTATGCTAAAATAATGCAGTGGGAATGTTTGTACAATTCCCACACAAAAGAACTCCAGTACAACAAATACAGACGACATTTTCTAGAACTCCGTCATGTGAATTTTGGCATATTTTTGGGGAGCAAACAGAAAACTAATGAGCATGTTGTGGTTTTTTTCTTTTTTTTCTGTTGGATATCACATACAAGAACAAAGATTGTAAGAATGACCACTTGCTTAGACCAAAGGCAAATCTGAGACAGCATCATACTAATAGGTAGGCACCTAAGAGAGAATGTAACAACTGGGCAAGCCTAAGGTGATACTTCCTTAGTAGTCTTCAACAATTTGTGGTTCAGTGATTTGCTGAGCTAGAGGTGGTTTCTGCGCTGGTATTCCTCAGTGAATTTCTCTTCCCTGAATCTTCTCTTTGAACTTATATGCAGTTCTACCATCCATAATATCCTGTGGTAAGGAGCTTCATATTTTAATTATACGCTATGTCAAGAATCACTTTATTTTGAACCTGTCCCATGCGAGTTTTACTTGATGATCCCTAGCCTTTGTATTAGAAGAAGCAGTGAACAGTCATTTACTGTCCTCTTTCTTCCTAACACTGATGATTTAATAGATCTCTATCACAGTTGCCTCTCCTATAGGTTGAGGAGTTCTACTCAGTCATTCCCTTCACTAAAGCTGTTTCATGCCTTTAATCATCCCAGCTGTCCTTCCTACGGCTCTTTAAGTTCTACTATGCCCTCTTACAGATCACGGGACTCCAAAACCATACACTACTTTCACGATTCAGGTGAACTGAAGTTTATTGTTTTGTTTTCTACTCCTTTTCTAAGAATTCCTGGCATTCTGTACTTGTGTTGAGCGCTGAATTGACCACCATGATGACCATTAGCAAATAGTGACACCTTACTATTTGCTCCTTTTCCACATTACTTATGTGTACAGATCTGCAGTACCGACATTTGGTGACTTCGACTCAGTGAGAGACCCATCTTTTACTCTGTTTCTCACCTTCTAATGAATTACTTATCTGCAAAAGGATTCTCTCTCACGCTATGGCATCTTTAGGTCTTTAAGACATTTTGGTGAGAGACATTCCAAAAAGGTCTTCAATGGTCAAACTGTCGTGAAAAGCAGCTGGATATCTGTTACTGACAATAACTGCTGATATCAAAGAATCCAGAGTTTTATGAGATGTGATTTGCCTTTACAGTCCTGCTGACTCTCCCTCAATACACGTTTGTATGTTCATCATATTTTTTAAAATGCAGTGTCCGCTAATTTCACTACTACAGAGGTTACACTTAGAGAATTAGAGCTCTGTAGGTCTCTCCAGAGAGTATCTTTAAAACTGCGATAGTGTTTTCCATGTTTTTGTCTTCAGATTCTAAGATCATTTTGAATAGGAGGTTGCACACCACAGCATGTAGTTCAGCTATTTTATGCTTGACCTCCTTTGGAATTTCTCAACAAATTTTATCTACTGCTGGTCATACATTATTACTTATCCACACTGTAACCTGTTGCACCAATATTTCAATACTTAACATTATAAACTAAGAAATGCCCCTGCCCTCTCTATCCTGGTCTACTGGTTAGAAGGGGATTTCAAAAGAGATCTGTGAGCCTACCAGGTATCTTTCTGTGAACCTTTCTTCAAATATTTTTGCTAGGCTTTGTACCTCTCTCCTTCTATTACAGTAACTATACCTGAACACTTATCTTTCTGTTAACTGGCCAGTAATAATGAGATACAGGAGCTAGACATTTACAGTGCAAATCATTTCATTTATCTTCAAATAGCTCATTTTTACATGGCTAATCAGGTAGGTTTCCTTTATAGTTAATTGATAGAGATAGGCAGACATTTGATTCTTCGTGCTTATCACAGATATCTCCCTTCAATGGGATTACTCACCCTTTGGGTGCCCACATCCTCCTGCTAACTACAGCACAGATGACTGTGTAAGACATCCAAATGCTACAGGATTGAGTTAAGAGAGTTGAGGTGAACTCCCAGGATGCTACATTTGGTTGCTGGACAATTGACTATTGCTGACTTTTGTTCTAAATATTACTTATTGTATCCTTTCCTTAAGAGGTTCTTACGAACAATAAAAGGGAGCTCTGCGTTTGATGACAGGAGTCTAGGGTTATATGGCTGTTCGATTAGCACTTCCTGGAGGACAGTGAATGTAAGAGGGAGAAAAATAAGAAAAACAAAGCTCTTTTAGGGAAGAAAAAAAGACAATTTTTGCACACAACAAAGAGATTACAGATTGCCAAGGTTTGTTCTGTCTGACTTCATGAGCAGAGCTTAAGACCAAATACTGTCAGATGGTCCACACACAGGAAAGTGAACTGTGATGGTGGGGTTCAGGAAGGCTCTGAAGATGAGTGGAGAAAAACTGTCATGGTAAAGAGATGAGACATGAATCAATGTAGAAAGACTGCAAAGAAAAAAAAAACCAAAACAAACCAGCTTAAATTACAGTTCTTGGTCAGGACTTCAAGAACAGGTATTTGAGTGTCACTCCAGAAGGAGACATCATTGGTGACTTAAGTTGTTGAGGAAGGAGTAAATGATGACATGCAACAAAAAGCTGAGGCTTGCTTCCTGCAGCAGCTTAATTATGAAGCTGTGTTGGTATGAACTTATTCTTGGGTTTTCATCCATGAATATGGTATATTTTTGTATTGTTTTTACAACTGACGTATGCCCAAAGCCCCTCAGACTCTGGGGGACTTGCACAGTTGTATGTGCAACGGAAGGAAACGTGACTTTATGAGGGCAGATGATCAGCTACAAAACACAACATAACAGAACAATGGTTGCCATTTGCGCTCAGCTTCTAAAAGTAGTAATATCAAAGTCAGATTAGCCAGCGTGTGGGAATAGCCTTGGCACAAAGAACATTGTCCAGTATGGCTATTCTGTTCTCCTCTATTTATTTATTTATTTATTTGAAGTGTAGTCTCATAGGTGGGGATGAGGCAGAGTACTGGAAGAGTTCTGACCCTTGGGGCCACCAAGCAGCCAGCCAGTTGGTGGCTAGGGGAATCTGCTCCCTAGCAGAGTAGCTCTGGGACTGTTCTAAGTGTGCCACAAGGCCACTCGTCCCATCTTCCAAGCAACGTCTTCCATTTGGTTCAGCAGAACATCTAGCCCAAATCTCTAATGGAGTTTTCTTGTGTTTTATCTTCAAGGGATTTTATTCTCAAGCAATTATGTCATGTTATTTGCATTTTTTTTCCTGATATTTTGCTCAGTATTTCTTACATTGTGATTGTCATTAGAGAATTAAATCCTGAAGCCATTCCTGCGGCATCAAAGCATCTAACTGAAAATGAAACCTGTTGTGGAGGTGGTTTAATAAAAAAATCATTAGCAACATAGGACTGAAGCAAAGATATTCTAAACTTTGCCTGAGATTTAAATATCTCTTTAACTAAAAAAATTATCTAGCTCCATTGAATAGGTGCCTTTATTTCATGTTTCTAAAACAGGTCAAGAAGCATGACCAGGGGATCTATTCATGTGCAGGTCCATCACAGCCATTGAAGTTCTCATTTATCAGTGCCATAGCAATATGAAAACCTTTGGTTTTGATCGTTCTTACAAGATGACAAAAAATGACTCTTCAAAGTTCTCTCCAGAAGGTGCTACTTTAGTCAGAACGCTGCTACTGAACTTACTCCCGTAGAGATGAATTCTGCTCATGTGGCCACCATAGAGAACCTGACTGACATCAGTGGTCATTTTATCTGAAGGCATAATTTAATGCCTAATAGGTTACCTTATGAATATAAAAGACATTCTCAGTCCTGAACCATGTCATCATTAATGTTTATACATATTTCGTGACACACTATGTACCAATATAATTATAGATTCTACTTTTAGGGTGCTCTTTAAAAGGATCATAAAAGCTCTTTGCTGACTTTGTCACTCAGTTCCATACAGTTGGCAGCAAATGGGATGAGGAATTACTATGAAGTTTAGGCATTTTCTCACCTTTGATTTGGGGTCCTGTTTAGGATAGAACACTCATGGCGCACATCTACTTTGCAGATTGCAGTTTAGAGATACAAGAACCTGTTACAAAGGGTTAGTTAGTACTGTGTAAGTGATCTTGCTGCAGAGGGAAAGAGCTCTATTTTAGTTTCCCAAAGGTTGTCTTGGAAGTAAGTGATAACTAAGTCAGATAATCATGCCAGGTAGTATAGTGGTGCACTTCACAACTCTTGAATAGTGAAGTGATTCACAAAACCCAGCACAGGCTAGAAACAGATCTCCCGTGATACTAAGGATCACCTACTTTCTCACCTCCTGTATTTCATGAATGTTCCGCCAAAGATGTAGTTAAATTCTTCTTTGCATTTAACCAGTAGCATCTCACACTGAACACTGGGAAGAGCACACAACACCTTTAAGAAGATTTATGAAGGAATAAAACCAGTAACAGCAAAACACATTGTTTTCATTTTTAGACTTGGACAAAGAATATTTCTGTGAATATATTCAAAATTACGTCAGTGGATGTGATCAGAGCTGCATTTCACTCTTGAAAAAGACAAATGCATTATCCTGGTACTTATTAGTATTATTATTTGCTATAATTTATTATTATATTTGCTTCATAAGGAATCATATTTGTCCTTGAAGCTGGTGGAAGAGGGATGGATAATGGAATTAACAGACGATAAGGTCCAAATCATTTTGAATTTTAGTGCTTTTGCATGAAAAAAAAAACCAAAAACCCAAACAGATCCCTAAATTGCATATTCAGAAACACATGAACAAAACAGCAGAAACATAGAGCTGTACATTCTAATTCTAATTCTTCAACTCCCCAGCTGCATTTCAGCCTTTACTTCCCAATCCAGCCTTTGCTTCCAGCTCATGCTATGTTATTTTTTTCACTGTCTGCCTGAAAGAGGCAGAAAAGTTTGAATAAAACAGGGCAGGCATGTGTTTGTGCCTGCGTGTGTGTCAAACAAACAAGATAATTTCATGCATTAGAAAATATGGCGAGTACCATTTACGAATGCTTGATCAGAGTGAAGCAAAGCCATGAGTCAGCGATGCTGTAGTTAACGAATGAAAAACTATTCCATCTCATTCCATGTTCTGTGTATGGCTAGATGAGGCTGTTATACAGAAGCAGGAGGAGGCTGTGCAGCCACTCCCCCATTACACAAATACACTTAGTAGGCAGCGCACAACAAAAGGGTGGGGGCAAGAAGGTTACAGCTCCCCAAGGCTTCCTAATAAATCCACCTCTGCTCAACATTTTACATAATGGTATAACACATTATATTATTATAGGCAGTGACATCATAATAAAATACAGGAGTGCTACTCAAGTGGCAAGGAACACCTAAGATATAGCTCTATACTTATAATTCAGTTCCTGTATTTTTTAATTATAGATAAGAATTTAAAGTGAAAATTATTACTCATTCCATAAATACTGTTGTAATGGAGTCTTGGCATATAATTAAGAGGCCTTTAATTTTAATTTTGTATATTGAACGCCTGTTTTTGGAGATATTCTATATTCTTTATTCAGGACCTATACCAGCAAAGCTCTGTATCTCTATTTTAGTGGAAGCTGAAGACAGTGCCCATCTCAGGCTGTTGCACCATCCTCTAACCCATACTTGTACTACAGCCTGTAGTTACAGAGCACCTTCACCTGGTTCACAGAACCTACCATCACACTGTTCCAATTTTTTTTCTGGAAACTGATGGTAGAAAAATACTTAGCCCATAATCTCACTGAAAATGTGAAAATGGATGTTGCCAGTTATGTTCAACTGTCTATAAAACCTTTCAGCCTGCAGTAAAGATTAAAATCATTGGCTCATGATCATTACGAGGTGAGGATAGCCTTTTTGAAAAGGTGACTCTGTTTCTCAATTCTAGTAAGCACAGACACTCGCACCTTAAGAAGTACAGTAACTGGCACCTTTTGGCAGACTCAGCAGGCAGGCCAAAGATTGTCTCAGCATGTAGAATGAATTAATATTTCTCTCCCAAGAGTGGGTCCTTCTAGAAAAGGCTTAAGGCAGATTGGTGGGGCACTCAAAGGAAAGGTGGGAGGGGGGGTGAACACTTCTGTTTATCTGAGCATTTTTCAGATTTAGATTTAGAAACATACAAGCATTTTAATATTTTAATCTTGTACTAAATACTTCAGCCTCTTCTGTCCATCCCTTATGCTTCTGGTCTCCTCTACAGCCCACCACACACATCCTACGTTGTCTTATTCTGTTTTGATCTGTACTCCCACTCTACCCTTTTGCATTACTCTGTATGGCCCCTTATTTCTCTTTAGTCCTCTGTCCTCGTTTTCCTGCCTTTTGCTTATTCTCCTAACTCCACTTTCCTCACCCTTCCAAACCCCCTTCTGAATCTCTGGCTCTCAGTGTCTTGCAGCTCCCTATCTTCTACATTTGCCTGCTGTGCATATGTTGCTTGCTTTTTTCTGAAGCCCAAAGGAATTGTGAAAGCCCTGCAGTATTCTGGAAACACTTTTTCAATCTCAGTCATACAATTTAGGAAGCGCTCTGTTTCCTCCATTTCTTGCTGCAGTAGGGAACAAAGTGATTATCTTGCTTTTGTCTCCTCATGTTCACAGGAGGGCAACAAATGTCCCCTAGTGCTGCATCAAGTTAGCACTGACAGTTCACAGTGCATCTGCATTCAAGTCTTCTTGTTTTTATTCTGCTATTATTTTGTTTAGTTCTGCATATACATCTGTGGTAGCACAAATTCACTGTGAAGAGATTCATAAGCTATTTGTAACTAGCCTGCACGTAATTAGTGCTAAGTGAATACGGTTAAAAAAAGAGAATGGATTGAATAACAAGGCTTGAGATAGAGAGCATGTAACTGACTTCAAATGCAGCCTCCCTGATATCCAGATAGGGTTGCCTTTTCTGACAAACAGGTAGTGATGAGACTACTCAATTTCCAGTGTCCTGATGGGCATGATATGGTGATCCAAAAAGGCCAGAGCAGAATTCCCTCCACACTTTTGTTCCTATTCTGAGCCCACACTCATAAATGCAGACCGGCAGAAGCGGCTAGCCTTGCTGGCTCCTCGCAGAAGGATATAACGGCAGAGGCTGGAGCTTCTGTGTGCCTAGATAAACTAGTGAGCATTGTGCTTCCCTATGATTTTCCCAGACACTGGGAGAACTGGCTTAGATGACCTTCTCTCTCCCAGAATCATCCAGCTGGTTTACCATTTCTCCAGCAAATCCACAGCACTCTCTGTTTAGCCTACATTCAAATAATTCTGGTCACTTAAGAAAACATCTAAAAGGAAATAAATACCAATTAAGGCACAGTCACTTTAATACAATAAAGATCATCTCTGGACATCATTTCCTTGCTTTATATCAGATAAATCTGCCATTTTTGAACATTTCATTTTGTACTTAGATTATGTCTTTTCAGATAAGCTTTAAGCATTACCATCTGTTCTGCAGCAATCACACGATCCTATCACTTTGATTCAGTTGAATACAAATCCCTTCGACAATAGGGAAACAGCAAAATAACATTCATTTGTTCCAAAAAACTACCATAACAGTAGATTATTCAGAGGCTGCTTTATAGTGGAGGTAAAAGACACTGGGAGACTTTCCTACGCATCTCCTGTCTGCGTCCCATACTGTCCAGGCAGCACTCTGGCACTGAAGCTTCTTGTCTGCTAGGGAGATTGAGTCAGTGTTTCAGCTGTGTTGAGCAGCCCCAAGGGCTGAAAGCTCAGCCAGGGCCCCATGCCTCTGCATGCCTGCTAGCATTTCGAAGCAAATCCTGAGTCAGAGGGAATACACATTTCTCCAGCAGATGTAAGTGCACTATAGTTACTACACCTCTCAGCAATCTCTGAGGCATTCTTTCCGTGTCTGTCCTCTGCAGGCAACTGGCCCACAGCCATTGCAGTTGGCCACACCAGCAACAAATCTTCCCTGCTGGTTTCTAGGACAAAGGCAGAAGCAGAGTTTGTACCTGGTATTGTGGCCACATCTATGAAGAAAACTCCAGTAAAGGCTGGTACATATTATGCAGTTTTTTGGAGCACCCTTCTACTTAGAATAATTTCCCATGGGTATGGACCAATTTAGCAGAAAGATGATCCTGTTCAGACTCAAAATTTATAAGACAGGATAAATTATTTCTCTTTAAGATTTGGAAGAAGCACATATTGTACCATCAAAGTAACTTGCAGTTCCTGACTTTGCATACATAGATGACGCATATAATCTGGCTGGAACACAGAAAAACGAAGCATTGCAAATCTTCTCACCATGTCCATCTAGACTCCCCCTCAACAAGGCTCTACAAACATTTGGGCTCTTATTCAGAACATAATTTCTCCATATTTTCACTCACTGAATAATTCTCAGAGGGAATGTATCATTTGTATTTGTGGTTGAACACATGAAAAGATAGAACTGCTGTATATTGATATTTACAATAGATCAGAATTTATGCTATTGATGTATCAAGGATACAAGAAAAAATATGGCAGTATATCAGCGTAATACAAATTCTAGCTGAAATTGGTATTATGACTGTTCTAATGTTCCGTAATTTACAGGTGAAAGAAGCATTTCATTTTCTTGTATTTTAATGGTGCAGATTTTCAGATCTTAAACTGTACTGAAAATGACTGGAATATGAATTTGTATTTGAGAACTCTGAGGCTGACAATGAGAAAATGCAAAGACAAAATGTCTTGGATCATACATTGCTCATTTGCATCTATTTAAACTCAAAGTTTTCTCCAAGTCTGTAAGTCGTTTCAATAGGTAACCTGCAAGCAGTCGGTGAATATAAATCTCTCAGAAGCATGCTATCTTCTTTCCATCAAGCTAAAAGGGAAAGTTTGATTCATTTTAAGTGCACTGATGACAGAAGAGCTCTGAATAGCATTTTATCTGCAATACTGTACTTGAAAGGAATGAAGTGCAAGTTAAACAAACAGTAACAACGAATGCATTTTTTTCAGGGGTGGTCCTCTTGGAAAACGTTAACCACATTAAAGTAGGCAGTTATTGAAATATGCAATTAATTTTAAGTTGATAGAAGTTGAAACTGTCATTCAC
>JANHGO010003328.1:0-27434 GCA_024606505.1 Aquila spilogaster | reverse complement strand
GGAGGGGTTTGGGGGGGGGTTGGTGAGAAAGAGTACAGCAGAAGGCAAGAACTTCATGGAAATTGTTATTTTGTGTTGACTACATTACTTGTGCTCATATTTGAGTGCAAGCTACAGCTTTCATTTTGTCTGAGGGATAACTGTCAGCTGTGGGTTCAAAGGCTCCAGTGCTTTTCTGGCTTTGAAGACTGTTCATTGATAGAACTACATAGAGGTTTTGCAAAGAAAAAAAGCAGCTTTTTTCCACTCTTCAGCTTTAAAGTGTTCATATAATATGTATTGTACTTCATGTGCGTGCTAAAAGGATAGATGCACCAAGTTTCAAATGAGAGCTGGCTCTCAAATAGTACTTTTAAAAGTTATTCATTTTTCTCCACATACTATTAAATGCACTTCAAGCTTCCAAACTCTAAAAGTAATACCTCCTATTTATTCCCACAGAAACTACAACAGATAAAGAGCACAATAACAGTATTGGATAGAGCAAATTCCCACTCACAAAACTTTTTCAACATAGTGAAACATAGAGCCTGCATGCCATACTTATAAATATCTGCTTTGCCATCTGGAACATAGCTTGTCTTTCACATCATTGTGGTCACTGCTACAGCATTCTACGCACCCGCCTCTCTGTGCTCACATTCACTGTTTGGCCTTCATAAACGTTCATCAAGTGTCAGTGGGTGCCATTTTTCTCCCCAGGGAGAAATTCAGTTCCACCCCTTTGCTTCATTCATGTTTCCATGTCAGATGCCATTCTGTCAAATTGTCCCTCTGCTGCTATCACATGTCAACAAAGTATAATGAAATATTGGTGAGAAATTCAACCTCGATTGCCGTACCACCACCATCTGCCTGCGATGTTGTGAGCAGACAAAACAGAAGGTATTACAGAGCAGCACTTGTATTTTAAACCCTATCTTAAAAGAGAAACATAGTTTCTTTCTCCTTATGTTTCTGGTTGAAACACTGAAGTTAAACTTAATTGCGTTCTTCCCTGAGAGCTTACAAGTGGAGAGCAGAAAAAAAAAAAATCACAGGTAAAGTGGATGTAGCACCTTCTATCTTGCCTTTCATTCTTCATTCTGTTGACTTTCCTGTTTGTCTTTCACAAATCACAAAAAAATTAACAGCTGTTGGAATTTAAAACTCTTCCAAGCCTGTCTATTATTACCAAAAGGATGTGAAAACTTCCCAATGTTAAATAGTTAGTTAACACTCTCTCTCACTCTCTCTCACTATAGTTAAATAGTGAATGTTTCCATCCAGATTACTATTTCTAATTCCCTAGTTCTTGTAGAAAATAGACACACAGAAGTAATTCTCTAAGGCAAAGTGCCCTGCCTTATGCCATTTTCTCCTCTTTCAGGGCTTCATTATTCTGATATCATCTTCCATTACATTTTCTTTAAAAAAAATAAGAACAACCTAAACAGCCTCATCCGGAACCTACTACAAAACAACTCAATGCTGCAAATCCTAACTACTGGTAAGCATAAAAATTTGTCAGTTGCAAGCTCAACTCAGATAATTACCCTTCTAAGTCTATGAAACAAAGTGCATGCTAATCTATATTCATTAAAACTTTATTTCTAGCTTGCCTATTTTGAAGATCAGTTACAAAACTAGTCTGATGATCTGCTCTCAATAATAAATATCCATGTAGTCAGCTATATCTAAGAGTCCCTCGTGTATGGGTATATGCAGAATCTTGATTTCCCTCCAAAATAACCTCATGGAAAACAAAAATCTGATCTCCTGAAAATCAAATGGAAAAAAAAAGTGATAAGATGATCTGGAATGCACTGAGTCCATAATGTATTCATAAGAGTAGCTTGCATTTTCAAAACCCTTTTGATTTTTGTACAGGAGAAGTAATTCAAAACCACACACTTGAAAAAGTAGTGAATAACAAATTACCCAAGAGAGCGTATTTATTAGTGTCTGAGGGCAGGGCTTTAGGAAATTATTAAAAACCAAAAGTAAAAATAAACAAAAACAAAGAAAAAATCACCATGAAAACAATTCCCAGGGCTGGAAGCCTTACAGGTTGGTGATGAAGGCAGAGAATATTAACTACTTGTACTCTCATTTTCAGAGAGAAAAGACTTTTTTTTATAGTGAGTTAATTTTCAAAGTTCCTATTTTCTGCAGGTCAGCAGCATGAATCATCCTCATTCTTTAAGCATGAAGGTTCAGATAACAGGTTTCCTGTATAGTACTCAAACACTAGTAACGAGAACCCCCTTAGACATGATATGCCCATCAAGGTATATAATACTTATTACACTGCAGTTCCTTCCTATATGTTTAGGAGACATTTTCTTGGAGATTGCAACATTTTCACTGAATTATCCATTTGCAACATGGAACTATTGGCACTATTCTTTTCCTCCCCTCCCATGTCAAAATGAAACTTAGTACTCATACTCTGTAACATATTATAATTAATATACATACACAATAAGATACACACACCTTAAAAGATCCCTGAACTTGAGCTTTATCAAATATTATCTATGCAGGGACATATATATGTATGTAGTAGATCTGAGATATATTTAGAAGCCAGTAAAGCAGAATCTATATTGTTAATTTGGACTGATATCATTACTTTACCAAGGCAATTAACAGGAGTTAATTTTATTACTAATTATTAATTTTATTTTGCCACACTTTTTTTGTAAAGTCTTTTATTGTTGGATATTTTAAAAGGAATTGGTATCCAATTTTCATTTTAATAATGTTTTTATTGGGAAGGACTTCTTAGGCAAGGAATTAGCATGTTTCTGTCTTGTGGGTGTTCCACACTCAAATATCAAAGGATACTTTGGCAAACTTAGCAAGTTTTAACATAAAGGAATTGTTACCAGATGCGTTTCTGCAGGGCTCGGGTTGTTACAGTGATAGGTCTCTCCCCATGATGCGTGCCATTGGCTAACTCTGGTGGGACTGACAGTGCTGGCTGCCTACGGCTATGGAACACCTATACGGACCCGGATACACGTGGACAGTATGTGTACTATGGTGACTGGCCAAGAGCAGCTCACGAGAGTTTTAGTAAAGTATAAGCAATAGATAAGAAATATTATATAAGTCACTGGTTGATTTTCAAATAAAGCCATTTTTTTTTACCCTTTTCTGCACTGCCTGCGGTATCCATCACATTGATGCAGTACAACAAGGAATGTATACTACTGATGTGTCTGAGAGATAGTTTTAGAAAATGAATGTCTTTGAATGTCTTAAATAGCTTTAAACAGGTTATTTTCAAACTAAGTGCTCAATTTATAGTTGTCTTTGTACCAATTCAATCCCTTAATTCTTTTCCTTGATATTAAATATAAGCTGTGATTATTAAAAACCACTGTTTTCTGTCAGCCTTTAAAATTAATATTTTATTGGACTGTGACTGAGATGGGTTTGTCAAATATCTCCACCAGTTATTACTTTTCCATACTTTTCAGTAGTCTCTTATCAGACATGCTTTCATCTTCCCAGTGGTCTGTTAAGCTTGTTTCTGGGGTGAAAATATATCACCAGTAACTGCCATCCTGCCTATACAACAATAAATACACTCCTCCTGTTAATGAACAAATTTCAGGTCTCTAAGATAAAATAAACCCTAACAAGTTTAATGTCAGATACTTTCAAGATAATGCTTGCACTTTCAGAAACAGCAGTCTTTTTTTTTTTTTTCCCTCCATCAGAGCTAAGTTTAGAATACTTCCCTCAAAACCACAAGCTTTCCTTCAGAATGCATGAAAGATTTCCTAATAGTGAATTTGTTAGTTTACAGGCAAATGTCCAGAAATAAGGGTTCCTTCAGATTTCCATATGACGTGTGACTCTAGACCATTGGTAGACTTCATGTGTTGTTGTCATTTTTGAGGATGACCAGGAGAAAGAAGAGATTGTTTGCAAGCAAAGGATGAGAGGCAGTTGCTTTCTACACCCCTTTTAAGTAATGTCAGAGAAGTGAAAAAAGGAGTTGTATGAGTAGAAGTACAGAAATGCATGCAGAATCAAAAGGCTGTAAGCTGCACTGAATTTAGCTGAGAAAGCATTGACAGACTGTAATCATTTCCCTGCAGAAATAATAAGAAAATATCCAGCCCCTAGTCCTAAATTCAGATGTTCTTTGCACCTGTGAATTCTTTCTATGTAACTGCAAGTATATGGACACCAGAAAATTATTATCTTCTGCATTCTGCTAGAACATCTATATTTTCACCATTTTATTTCTGTTCACAAACATATAAGCATATAGTATTATTTCAGTGTTTTCCAGCTGTAAAACCTTTTTAAACCACATTTTGCCAGAACACTGACTCTCAAATTCACAGGAATTACAGCTTAATCTGTTTTACGTCACATATAGCTGATGACATCTGTTACTGGAACAGTTTCTCTGGGCTGTATAACATTCTGGAGTAGTATGCTTTTTCACATTCTATAGAATTCTCTTTATTTAGTTACCTGAAAGTTTCTGTTGGCATATATAATCTTGCAAGTTTTTCTAGCAGTTTAAACCAACCTATCTTTGGGCTGCCATGTTCTCACTTGCTCTCCTTCTCTAATCCAAATCTTCCTGCACTCATACCTGTGGAGTAGTAGCACTCCTGTGGTCTTCTTCCCTATGTTTTTTTCTTTTTTTTTGGTGTAGTGCCAGCGTTCAGTTCCCTGAATGAGCTCACTACAGCTTTGTGTAAAGTCAAGATGAGGTGGCAACATACCACCAGCATCCAGGAATGAAGGTCAGGTTCAATTGTCACCCAACTGCGGACATTCAGAAATTCTACAGCCAAACTCTCATGAATAATTTTGATTTTGGTATTTGGGTACTGAAAACTAGAACCGTGGGTGCTTTGGTTGGAAGTTAAGGTCACCTCTAATTTTTAGATGCTCCTTTCAAACTGAAACCTGAAGTCAGCAAACATTTCTGGGATCTTGCTGTTGTATTTGGGGACTTCTGAACATTTCTTATCACAAAATAAGAAGATTGCAAATGTCTACCGTAATGAAAATACAATAAAAAGAACCAACTCCAAGATTTGGGGATCCCTTACAAAGCTAGTTTTGTTTCCTAATATTATTAGTTTTGAGTCTACAAGGGTCACACTCCCAAGAGTTGTTCAAGAGTTTTCCATCTTTGTATGTTTATTTCATTTGTCATATTCCTAGGTAATTGAGACTGATGCCCAGCTTCCTTTTGCTGAAGAGCTAAGATTTTTATCTGTTTTTAAATGTACTGTCACTCCTTTGTTGCTTATAACTTTAATCTCTACTAAAATTGGAGAAAGAAATCAGTGCAAAGCCTGATCCTAAAAATATGGGATCACTAAGGATGAAAGAGCCCAAGATGCAGGAGGATTTGATTATTTAAGATTGTCTTCATGGTCAAAAAAAAAAATCAAAAGAAAAGAATATACAAAGTCAGTTTTAAAATGATTTTCATGCAGCTGATGTGACAGTACAATACCTATTTTATACCCTTACTGCATATTAAAGCAGTGAGAGTGATTGGCTTGTATAACAATACAAAACCAAAAAAATTAACCAAGGATGTCAGGAAAGCACTGAAGGTGGTGGGTCAGAGCTGCATGTACACCTGGAGAGAGAGACTGAGAAAGAAAGAATTTAATGGGAAAACTTTGTGGATTAAAAAGAAGAAATCATTGAAGTTGTGGAACTGCCTAATGAAAGATCTAGTTCAGTAGGATATAAGAATGCAGAAAAACTTAGATTCAGAGCCTTATTCATTCAAGAGAGGAGGACACTGTCTCTGACCTTCAATACAGGTTGGATCGGGGCTGCAAAAACCTGTATGAATTGGGGAATGGTGGCAGTTAGACTCTAACTAGATTTACTGTATTACTGCTCAGAAATGAAATATGAGCTGCACTTCATAGGCAAATGTTTAGACGTTTGTTTCCCCAGGAGCATATTGAAATTGTATTTTCTTTCTTCATGAAGGAAGTATTTGAAGTAAAAAATATGATTGCATTTGCAAAACAATGAGAAAGATGAAACCATTTCAAATTGAGAAAGTATATTTGCTACAAAGAATTCTGTAGAAATAGGGTCTTCATATATTCTAGCACTCTTGCATGCATAGTAATTCAATCAGAAGTACATTATATCATTATTCCACACACTTGATTTATTTTCATTTGAGGTAGTTATTTGGAAATGGCAGCAAGCCAGCTGTGCTATTGAAACCTCTAGTTGGATTCAAAATCACTCACTTGACAGCATATTTTTCAATAGATTGTGGTGGGTACCTAGATGTGAATGGCCCACCTGAAGCATTTGGGAAGAGTATAAAATAATTTGTTAATGCTTCTTCGTTCATGCAGGAACAATTTCTATATTGAGATTTTGAAGAAAAGGATATTCAGGGTAAAGGAAGAAAGTATTCAAGAAGTGTAAAGAAAGAACTTTGTGAAGAAATGGAAATGAATACAGTGAATGATTCAACATATTTATTCAAGACCTTGTGTCTACAGCTTTGGCTTTTGTGTGTGCATGCTTGGAAATACTGAAAGTGTCTCCTCAATGGAGGAGCTGTCAAGAATGCATGAGATACTAACTCCTGTCTTCTACTTACTAGCATCATCCTTAGCCCCTTTAACAAAAGATTAATCACCAAAGTAACTGTTCAGCAGGTCTGGGGGTTGGTTCAGGAGAAAAAGAAATACAGAATTTGGAAAATACAGTGTTCAACCACACAAAGACAAAACCAAATTCCTGCAAACATGTGCCTATTTCTTTCCTTATGTCCTTAGGTGGAAAGGAGAATGATCTTCAGCCTTCCTTCAAGGAGTGCCACCACTAAGACCACTTTCCAGTTAGTGACATCTTTTCTGGTATGAAGATATAAGTCAGATCCCTTTTAAAGAAGCAAGGTGTCTCTTTTTATCATTTTTCTTCTGTAGGAGTAAGCAATATCACCTACCTACAGAAGTAATTGCAGAACAGCAGAATTTTTTTCCCCTTGTAAGCAGACAAATAGTAACAACTTTGCACAGAAACTAAACACTGCTTTTTTCAGGTTTGGCGCAGTAAATTTCTGCACTACTGAAAGTAGAAAAAAACACTACAGTGAAAGATACCACAGTGATCTCTTTTGCCATCTCCAATCTTTCCACCAGTGGAGGAACATCTCCCAGGAAGATTATGTTGCCTGCCTCCCTGCTTGCCTCCTTCTACCACTGAGGATCTGTCCCCCTATGAACATCACTGGAAAAAAAAGTCAGGGGTAAGAGTGAAGTATCAGCACTGCACTGTAATGATTTTACACTTTATTTCTTGCTCTTGTTTCTGGTTTGCAGAAAGCTGAATGTTTCTGTTCAAGCACTGCTTTGAAAAATAGAATTGTAAAGCTCTGATTCTACAAATACCTACACTTGTGCCAAGCTTAAGAGCCACTGATGTCATACATGTGATGCCTACTGAGATGCACAGCCTGAGGCTTTGATCATCTGAGGTTTTGATGATACTTGCTAAGCTCGCATGTAATCCTGCTGACCAGTTCCAGTGTCTGAAGAGTT
This sequence comes from Aquila spilogaster, assembly GCA_024606505.1. Taxonomy (NCBI): domain Eukaryota; kingdom Metazoa; phylum Chordata; class Aves; order Accipitriformes; family Accipitridae; genus Aquila; species Aquila spilogaster. The sequence goes on along the minus strand of JANHGO010003328.1, from coordinate 19,881 downwards.
TAAGAAGGGGGGAAAAAAAGTGTTTACAATGTATATATATATGTTTTTAACTGCCTTCTCCCAGCAGCCATGTTTCTATCATGAAACACAGTAAATAAATTGAAATACATAGAAATATATAGTAACACAGATGCAGTTTACTAGCAGGAACCTCAGGTTAACACACATTCATTTTTCTTGTCTTTTCTTCCTTTTTTTCCTACTGGATGATGCATTTATTCCATGTTCTCTGCAATCTGATCACAAAGGAGTGAGAAGTGCTTCACTTCCAGAATACAACTTTTGCCTCCACTGGATAAACTATAGCTCTTTTTCTAGTGGTCTCTTATCACTATTAAACTGTTGCATTTCTTTTTACTGGAGATGCTGTTACCTTCCATTTGCAGTGCCTTCCATTACAGCGGGGAAAAGAGCATGTTTTCTCTGGATATATCTATGTGCAATGTTTAAAAGTCTCTTCTGCTCAGGTCTCCTCAGACTGCATAGAATTTGTATCCAGTGTAAGTTGTGCAGTCTCATGAAAATATGAGGTAGAAATTACCATTGGGAGCACTTTAAGTGAGAGGAAATGAACACAGAATACCCTACTGCAAAAGTAGCATTGCAGCCTCACTTTTCCTTTGGCTGCATACCCCATTCCACCTCACTAAGGAATTGCAATGCTCTGAGTCTGTAGGTTTCATTCATTTCCAGACAGCTTGTCTATATCAAACATTGAGCTTCTTTTTTTAATGGTACCATCACTAAGGAAGGCAAAATTAATAGCACCTATCCACTCAGATAGTTATCAGTTAACTCCTATGTGGTAAGTAAACTTCACCAGAATTCTCACCGTTCCTCTTCTAAAAACTATTATTTCCATTAAAACGGTTTTTTCTGGGAATGTGGCTACAGACAGTGCTGTAAAGCAGTGGCCTTCAGCTTAGGTGCTGCTTTCTCTCAGTGCTGGGAGCTCACCAGACAGTTTTTGCTTGTAGCTAGTAGTTGTATGCACTCACACCCGCTTATTTGCTTGTACAGACTTTCTCTGTGTAACTCCCAGTCTAAATTAGAGCACAATGAGTCAAGCAACTTTGTGGCAGCCCACGGTTTTCCTGCTGTGCTCCCTCACACCTCAGCAATTGCTGAACTTCCTATAAACATTTTGAAGTTATTGCTTCTGACATCTTATGCTGAAATATTTTTCAACAGAAAAGATCAGTAGTGCTTCTGCAAAACACTTGCACTGCAGCATCACTTCTGCAGCACTTGCACTACCTCACTGCAGCAATGTGTTTCTTGAGCTGAACTCAGTCAAGAAATGTTGACTGTCCTTATGTTCTCCTGGCCCTGGTTCATCTGGATTAATACTTATTTGATGCATCTTGAAGATATAGGGGGAGGTGTGCAGTCAAAGGGCAAATTAAAATAAACAATGACAGGGACAGAAAGCAGCTGTACTTATATGTTTCTTTGACAAGTGACTATTTTTTCCCCAAAATAACTTCCTTTAAAAATAAAGGAAGGATACTACTGGCTTGCTGAATTTCTTGCCTTTAACTGCTATTTTCTGTTGATAAATATTCCATAGCTTATTGCTATTCCAGCAGTTATGATTCCCATCAAGAATCCCTTCTAATAGAACAATGTCAAGGTGAAAAATCCAAGTGACCGTATCTTTCCCTTCCTGCTGACCTGACGTAACAGATGAAGGGTGAATCACAGAGAGGCCAAAGCCTCATGAAGAAGATGACTAGAAGGTCTTCCAAGCACACAAATATAAAACCATGATTCTTGTTTAGAAAGCAAAGGAAAATAAGTTCTTCAGATGAAGGTAGTTCTACTGTCCAAAATGAAGGAAAACTGCATTTTTAAAATTATGTTACACCAAAGTTAGAATGACAGGATGAAAGGGCTGAAAAAATAAGTGGGCTAGATTGGTGTAGTGATGCACATCATGCAGGGCAGCCATTCTGAAAAGAACGCGTGGTAGAGTAGGTTCTATGTTTCCACAGCACTGAAACAGAGCAGAGTGGTCTTACACTAGTGGACACTGGCCAACCAAAGCTGTTATTCTTAAGAATAAATCTGAAAGCAAAAGAAACGATAAAAATTTATGTAAGTAAAATACTTCAGTTGCAACACAACATGAATGAGTTATCTGTAAAGCATTTGCTGGTGCATCCAAATAGGATATCAGCTTTTCAGGGTGATAGATCATGGGAAAATTCAGGTTGGAATGAGTCAGGAGGTCTCCAGTCCAAACCCTGCTCACAGCTGGGCCAGCTCTAAGATCAGACTCAGTTGCTGAGGACTTTGTCCTGTCATTCCTGCTCAGATGGGGACTTCACAGTCTTCCCAGACACAGGCCAGTGCCTATCCTCATCATGAAAAAAAGTTTTCCTGATGTCTAGCCTGAACCTCACTTATTTCTATGTAAAGCTTTTGTCTCTCTTTCTCATACAGTACAGTGAACAGCCTGTCACTGCTCATAGACACAATGGGCTTTACTTCCAGGTCCACCTGAAGCAATTCTTTCTTAGGGACAAAGCTGAATTCCTCCATGGAAAGGCAAGTGCTCCAGCTTCTCTGACCCTCTTAAACCTTGGCAGTTCCTTAACTCAACTTCCTCCTGTTTAAAGAAGTCAAGATGGGGGCATCTGCTCCCATTTGGTGTTATCTATAGTCCTGATGACAGCATCCTCCATTGCCTCCTCCAGGTCCTTAATAAAGATACTAAAATGGAGGGGTTCCAGTGCAGACCCCTGTGCTACTCCACTTGTTACTGAGCACTACCTATTAACCTCTTCTCCCCAAAGACAGTTATACAGCTGGACTTTACTCATCTTGTTGTCAACCCAGACAGACCATAATGTCTCAACTTACACACAGTTATGGAAAACAACATTAAAGCCTAAAATCAAAGAAAAAAGGCATTCACTGCTGTTCCATTCATTTCCTTAGAGGGAGTCATCAATTTGGACAGGTAGCAGTCCTTGGATATAGCAAAATTGCTTCTGTTAAGTTCTTTCCAATACTAGACAAAGTATCATTCACAATATCAGTAGCCACTTATAAGAAACAGTTGACTCACCCAACTGGTGATAAGGCCTCTGACTCCAGATCACTCCTTGTCAGGAAGCAACCTTCTTCTAGGAGACACTCTCCCTTTGAAGGCTAGCCCTTAAATGACCCAGGGTCCACCCCTTCTGGTCACATGAGAAGCACAGGTGAATTGTTTCCACCTGCACTTCCTGGGCCAGCCACTTCCTTCACCAAGTGCTCAATCATCAGTTCAGGCCATGACATAACAGTTCTCTTACAACAGGTATCAATCTCTGCTGCATATTCCCAGTTACCTTCTTCTCCTTCAAGTGCACAGAAATGTGCTACAGAAGATTTCACTCCACAGTTTTGCCAGGGAGCAAAGAGAGGCTGAACAGCCTGTAGTTCTCTTGTCTCCTTACCAGCCCATCCAGCCTCTCAATAAAGATACTCTTGGTTGACTTTGTTGAGAGGATCCTGCCCTTTCACAGCACTCCTCCATTTTCAGAGAGGATCCTGTGGTTGTAAAATTGAATTCCCATATGTTAACACCTTCTGGGCAAGCAGATACTGAGCTGCAGAGCTGCAGCCTCTCTCAAGATCTTGCTCTGATTTGAGGCCTCTTATGTGCTGGGGTAGTGGCACCTGTGGGCTGTCGTAATTATGGTAGTAGACCCGCCCTGCCTTCATCCATTTCCAGTCTTCTTTTGTGCATCAATTTGCCCATGCTGCTGTGTCTGTTGTGTTTGCCCTGTACATTCAACTCTATAATCCAATTACTACAGATACATTATAATCAGTAGGACATTAGGTCCACATTTCTGGCAGAAGAAAAATCCTCTCAAAATGCATCTACTGATGAACAAAATATGTCCTGTGATTTATCAACAAGCAGCAGCCTTCATTTGTGGAAAATCACCTTCTTTCTGAGATACAATCTTAGCAGTTTGGATGTACAATATACTGCTGAAAAACTCAAATTCAAGCTGGTAAAAATATCCTGTAGTTTCTTCCATTTACAAAGAGAAATGTTTATTACACAGTGAATTTGCATGGGGATCTGAGTTTTCATTTTCCGGTGACACTTTATTTGAGATCAGTCTTTGGAATATTCAGTTGGCAGCATCAAGGGAAAGGAAGCAGTGGGGAAATGACTTGGAAACAGGAGAAAAAGTAAGTGCTTTTCAATTACAAGGGAAAATTACAAAAAAATGTATGAATTTTTTCAGTTCTACCTGGAAAGTTCAGTTAATGGCTGTTCTCATGCAAACAATTAACAGCACTCTGAAAGAAAGAGTAGATAACAGAAAGATTCTTCTAGATAGGCAAATCTGTTTTTTGAAAAAGTGAGGCATGGACAAACCCAGTTTCCACTGCTCTGTCAGGCACTACCAATGATACCTCTTGGACAAAAATTATTTACCAGCTTCCTAGGTACACAGAACTCTACATCTTTTAGCTGATTGCAAAATGTGAAGACCAATATAGACATCAGAACATGATGTTCCTTTTTACCATTTTGCATTTTCCATAAAAGGAACTTGCTAAATTTCAGTCTCATTCACCTTTTCCTCCTATCAGAGCATCATATTTTTAAACACTACTTAAGGAATAACAAGGTCATTCCAAAAAAAAATGCGTAGGTCCAAGTTAGACTGCTTTTCTTAAGCGGTATCATTTTGGTCTTGCAACACACACAAAAATAAAAAGTAAAAAATTTCTATAGAGTCAAGCTGTTATCACTTCTAATGACAGTTCACTTTCCTCTGCAGTAATACCTACTCTGTGATGTATGCCACGACTTATATTTCACTTCTTTTTAAAAAATCTGTCACTTTCTTTGCCAACCAGCCATTTACTAGCTTGTTTATTTTCTGTTTTGAAAACATTATTTCTATTAATCAAGTTGTTCAGCTTAATATAATCAAGTGTAGTTATAATTGGCATGAGTACTGGTTATAGCCAAGGAGAAAAAAATGACCATAAACTTTCAGCTGGATGAATCTGAACATAATCAGGTGAAGACTGGATGCAGAGAAACGCTTACCACTGTAATGTAAAAATTCTGGAAGATGATGTTTAGAACAGGGTTGAACAGCTTCCTTGTGTTTGCTTCATAAGAGCATTCTGCTAGCTTCATTTTTGATCATAATGCCATTTCTCATTACTGATTCTCTTCCCTTTCTTAGCAAGTACCGTTTAGTGCTTGTTAAGTACAGTTTATAATTTGATAGGTACAGTACTTACACAGAATGAGCATTTATGTATATAGTACATGATTTTTCTTGGAGCTGTTTTGTATGATTGTGCTATGGCAGTGCTGGAAGCCTCAGCTGAGCTCCATTGGGATATATGTGTTATCAAATGCATTCTAAGTGATGATTCCTGCCTCAGAGAACCTCCTGTTTTCTATTATACCTACATGTAATGCTACTTACAATATCCCTCAGTGGTCTATAATAAAGCAATATGATAAGCAGGCAAATAAGATCTTAGTAGCATCTCATATCATTGACCTCTTGTCATTTCTGCTTCCTTGTAAAAAGGGCTTGAATAAAATAAAATACTTAATTTATTGTAAAAATACCTACACTATGAAAAAAATATGAAAAATTAAAATACAATTTGAAAGGAGCGCGTGTTACAAAAAGTATTTTCATGGCAAAAGAGAACATGGCACATTGTAGAAATAAGAATTTTTAAGTTAACTGAAATATTAGCAATCCAATCAAAGGACAACAAATAACTGTTACCAGTACATCTACAATAATATGAAAACTATAACAGTGTGAATAATTGCAAATTTTCTCTTCATGAACAATCTTTAGAATGGTTGTGAAGGAAAGCTTACTAGTATCTCTCCCTTTCCTCTGGTGAGTTGTGCATCCTTCCGGTATGGGTGGGAAAATGACAGCATTGGTCTATTCAGGAGGAAAAGAGGAGGGTTACAAGTTGTTTCTGGGTCTTTGCAGGGAGGAATATATTGCTGATTATGGGGTTATCTTCCTCCCCAGTCTTGGGTCAGCTTGGTGCTATATATGTATATATATATATATATATATATATATAATAGCACCTATATATATATAATTCTCTGTTCAAATATCACAATTCAGAACTGATAAACAGGAGTTGTGGTGATAGTGATTTTTTCATGAGACTATAAATTATATTATCATGTTCTTTTTTTTTCCAGAAAAAAACCTAGGATTGATTTCTGTAATTTTTGTTATTTTCAAGTAGAAACCTTTCACCTAAAGGTGGTTTGCAGGCACCCATACTATCTTTACATATATTTAAGCACTTTATAGTATATTTTACAGTTAAACGTGATGACTATCACAAAATTAGGGGACAGGTAGTATGCAGCTTTCAAGACTGGGCCTCCAACCAAGAGTTGTACTTTCTCTCATATTGTTAAATTAGTGAATTCATGTTCTCAGAATTCCAAATATGTTCTCGTGTTCTCAGAAAATTGTCAGAAGGGATGGTGCATTAAACTAGCAAGTGAGTTTTATACAATTTTAATTACCTCTTATGAGAGCATCTCTTAAAAATAGAGGAAAACAACTTCTTTTTTCTTTTTTTTCTTTACCATTTTTCACCCCCTGAGGCTGTGTAAACCAGCTACTTCATTTACTATGGCTGAAAAAAGCCAGCATTCCTCAAATCACATCCTTATGCATCTCATCTCAATGCATTGTTTGCTCCTTTGGAGAGAATCTGTTTCTTTAGATTGCCATTCATACAGAAGAACACCCACACACACAACTTCTTGTACTCTGCTTCTTCATATTCACCAGTATTCCCTCTGTGTCTGAAATAAACTAGCTTTATAAAAGAGATTTGGTTGGGGAGAGAATACTCTCAGCATGTAATAATTTTGACAGCTGCGAGCTCTTCCCATGAAGGAAGAATAGTAAGTGAGGTTATGTTGTAATGATGGTGACTGCCTCCCACTGTTCCACAGATGGTTAAAATCATTCAAAATTCCCTGTAGAATTTTAGATGAATATATCTCAGATAAAGGCATTTATTGGTATTCTCTGCTTCCTTAAAATACTTGAAATCACTATATACTTGTGAGTATATACATCCAAATCCTTGATCTAGACTGAACATAAAACACTTCTTACAGTGACTTTTATTAATAACCACATATCTCCAGTCATAGCTGGAGAAAGGTAGGCGACCCTACAATTTTTGAGCTTGATTGCTGTCCACAGAAGCATTGTACGCTTGCACTTTGGACAGTGATTCAGGCTTTCATGTCTCCTGGATGTCTAGAAAAGTCAGAAGTGGCCACTGCATATATATACAGCATCCAAGGAATGCAATGTAATTTCAGAGTTAATCAAATATACATCTGGTAGTCACCAAATAGTCTATTATTTAGTGAAAAATGGTTAAAAGCAGAAATTTTAAATAGAATTATTTGAGTTTATCAACAGCTCTTTCTGAAACTCCCCAAACTTACACAGTGTGGTGAAATTAATTCTGTTTCAACAAACACCAGCTCTGTGCACAAGGAGTGCAAGGGCTTCTTTCTTGCTGGTACTACATGACACTGATAGTGAGCATGGTGGGGATGGGCTGATGGTTGGACTAGAAGATCTTGGTGGTCTTTTCCAACCTTAACAAATATGTGATTCTATCCTATTCTATGATTAGCAGTAACATCTGTAATGCAAATACCTTCATTGTTGAGACTGTAGTCACAGTTTATGCTCAATATGTAGCAAGGATTACAATGATATGAAAAGTCAAGACAAAAAAAAATGCTGGGAAGAACTTCAATCAATATTGAAGTGGACTAGAATAAGCTAAAATACTAGTGTTGAGTTTGCAGAGCTTTTTATGTTTTTTTTCTTCCTCATAGCCCCAGCTTCCTTCAAGGGCTGCAGTTTGTCACCTGCTTGACTCCTCATTTCAGATGGACTTTTTACCTACATGGCATTCACAAGGTTTAAGCTAAAACGGTTGGGGCAACAGTCACCTCAACAGTAGATGAACATCAAAAAAAAACCTCAGGTCAAGACACGAACTGAGATCCTGCTCTGTCAAATCTGTGCAAAGTTGTGGCCTTTTACTTGTATTGGCTACATCACAGATCTTATACTCAATTCACACCATTGCCTTCTTAAGAGTACAAAGTAAAATGAGTTCAGCTAAAATAAAATGAGTTCAAAGCTAAATTACTTGAACTTTGGCTCTCTGTGAGCCAGTTAGTCTAGAGATGAGAAATAGTGCTGAGATTATTTCCAGTCTGGAGAATAGATAAAATTAAGGAAAAGTATTTGGTATTTTCTTAGTTACTCTATAAAAGACATTTAATAGGGTTTCTCCAAAACTGAGGAAGGACAATATACAAACTTACCAAATTCCTTCTCCTTGTTTTAATCACAAACTGTTGACAGTTAGAGGTTTGTGCAATTCCAGAATGAATCAAGAATTAAAAGACAAATGTAAAGTGCTAGAAAAAAAAAAATATGACAAAGAACAGATGAAGATAAGGTGTTAAGAGAAAATAAGTGTTATATTCCATATTTCATAAAAATTCAAGTACTATAGAATTTCTGAAAATAACAAGGTGTACGTGCAGAACTCATCTTAGGCTTCTCACTAAAGAATGCACTGTACCCTATAAAGCTGCATATATTACATATATTTCTGTGCATCCTAATATTTGTACAACTCCGGAGTATATCAAACAGTGCTATAAATCAGGATTTACAGGGAAAACAATTTTTTTTCATAGATACTAAGTAAAAAACCAGCTTCCACACACAGGGAAGTTATTTCACGGTAGTTATTTTGTTTTCCACTTAAGGTACTGCACAGTACAGGAGGACACAAATATCAGATGTAGCATAGTGATTTTTTTTAATGTAAATATGCACTATTTACATCTTAAACAGTGTAGTTAGAAGTCAGAGTTCACAAGAGGTCTAAGGCGAGTAAGTTTTTCACCTTACTGAAGTGCCATAGGCTTGGAACTCTTAATTCTCTTAGACATCTGAGCTGACAGCTTTTAGTCTCCCATGGAGAGAAGCAGATACTGCACTCAGACAACTATATATATCTTCAATTTTTTTGCCCTGTTTGAGACAAGCAGACATCCTGCTGGCATTTTCCCCTCTCTTTTCTCACTGTACATATTGTATTAAAAATTCCTCAAGATTTTTCTCATCGCTTCAGTATCTTCTTGCTGTCAAGGCTTTTCACTTCTTGGTTTTGTTTACATATCTACCTTCATTTTCTCTTATACAATATTTAGACTGTATTCAAGTGACAAGACTCTAAGGCAGTATCTTTCCCTCTCACTAATGATAACCTGATACTTCCTGTTTTGCCAGTGAAAATGACACCTAATTCATCAGGCAGATTCACACCTCTTAAATCACTGTTTGTTTGCTGCTGGGCTGCTTCAAACAGGGACAGAACACTACTACATGTCATGTTCATCTGTGCCTTGATTTGAAGATCTTCATTTCAGTTCCTTGCCTTGAGGCATAGGTAAGATGTAGACATTGGGATTCAGGAGCCTTCATGCAGGTGTCTGTTTTCTGATGCCACCTCTCTACCTCTACCAGCTTCCACTACAGAGTGGCTGTGGTCCAAGCAGATGTCTTGGACACAAGAAATGATCTGAAATTGTGCTAGCTACTAAACTGTCAGCACCTGGATCCTTCCTGCAGCTAGGGAACTTGCCTGGCCATCTAACTAAAAATAATTTTTGAGTGACACTTTGTTCTCTGGCAGGAAGAAGAAAAATGGAACTTTGATTACATGAGAACTAGACCAGTACTTCCTGACATGAAATGATCTTTGTGTAAAGAACAAGTCTAGCACTGTCTATCTATAAGTTTTGATAGAATAGGTTAGATTTCCTGAGTCCTTAAGAGGTGCCTTCCAGGCATCTCAAAGGTCTCCCGAGAATAAATCAAAATTCAAAGAGTAAAAAATGAAAACAGCTGGTTTAAACCAGCATTTTCACTCTGTCAAGTCCCTTATTGAGTGTGTCAAAATCTCTTCTCATACTGAGAGATCCTATGTAATTACTTTGCATACAGAATATACCCTACTATAAGGAGGTGGATGTGACTGCTGCTTTGAGATAGTGCATTAGCCCTGAGTAGGAGCTGCTGGCTGTTTTTCATGACTGGAACCCACAGTCATTTGCCTCCTAGCAGTGAGCAAAGTTTGCTTTTCCCTCATGGATTTTCAGGCTGAGATTCATAAGCCGACTTAGATTGCTTTGCTCAAGGATAGTTGTCAGGCATTCAGACAACAAATTACTGTATTTCTACTGGATTCAATTGGTCTATGGCACCAGAGGCACCTCTGCTTGTTAGTATTCTTGATGATTTTTAGTCAGATATACTAGCGGTAAAACGTATACAAACACCTATCAAATTCTCCGTTTGTTTATTTTTTTTCCCATTACCCCTCAGTTTCATTTACATGATGCAGTGGGTAGGCCTCTTGTGAAGTCCACCTCTTCTAAGCTATAGCCCATATGCAAGGTGCAGCCAAAATCCATTTCTTCCTGGTTAGATTCCCCCACAAGGCACACACCAGAAAATCCGTAATTTCCCTCATCTTATTGTGAATATTTTCAAATGACTTTCACCGTCCTTTCGCACACATGTGTTACATCTCCCTCAAAAGGAAGCGGCCCACACCCACACCTACACCTACTGCATAGTATGAGTGTACTCAAGCAGGAACTCCATATCCCAAGAAATCTATCTGTCTCACAACTTTCTCTGGTTTGTTTATCGCCTACCTCCTTTCTGTTTCTTTGTGAGTTTGATGGAGCTACCTGGTTTGATTTCCCTAGAGTTTTCCTTGGTCTTTCTAGGATTCTGTGATCCTGTGCTGATCTATATGAGCCTAGCAATTACAGCATTTGAGTTTTAATTGACAAGCTTTAAATAACACTTTTCTTGAAGAATGTTTGTCTTCTTGCTTTTTTTTCTTTTCCATCTTTTTTCCTTTTCCCTCAAGTATGGCTGGTTTTTTTTACACTCCATAGTGCTCTCCTTTCATTCAATCACAGTGTAGTGCTGAGGGTCTACATGACAGTTTCAGCAATGGAAAAAGAACAAAACCCCTACTTTGCAAAGGAATTGCACTTACCCCTAAATGTGCTGCTTTCATTTGCATATGAAAATCAGTAAGCAGTTTTAACACAAGTTATATGTTTGTGCAGAAAGTACAAGAAGGGCAAGGAATGTACTTACCAGTAGTGAAGACTTAATATAGATATTTCTCAAATTACTGATCAAAATGCAGTTCCACTGGTGATGAGTAGATTCTAATCACCTGATTTCAATCACCTGAGTGTTCATGGAAAAGTGACTAGCCAACATAAATTCCCATAGACACAGTCATGTTCATTTTGTGTTCTGTAAGTTGACTTAGTTTCTTTCACTCGTTGCAGACAACTACTACAAAAATGTTAATTCATAAGACTTTAACATTTTTGTTTCTATTTTTGTTCTTGTAGCTTTTTCTTGAGCTGTTGTCATGTAATAAACTCATTCTGACTATAACAGTAGAGAAAAGAGTGGTCATGAAACGAAACTGATAGGTAACAAACTGCAAAAAAGGGTTAATTTCACTTCTGAGAAAGACAACTTCATCTGTATAAAGCATTGAAATATATATTTATGTATATATTTAAGACATCGTTAAATGTACTGTCTCTGAATAGCACCTATATGTTTGTAGTTTGGAGGCTCCTGTATCTATCACAGAATCACAGAATCACAGAGCTGTAGGACTTGGAAGGGACCTCTGGAGAACAGCCAGGCCAACTGCTGCTGAAACAGGTTCCCTACAGCAGGGTGCACAGGAAGGTGTCCAGGTGGGTCTTAAATATCTCCAGAGGAAACTCCACGACCTCTCTGGGCAGCCTGTTCCGGTGCTCTGTTACCCTCACAGTGAAGAAGTTCTCCCCTGTGTTCTGATGGAACTTCCAGTGTTGCAGTTTCTGCCCATTGCCCCTTGTTCTATTGTTGTTCACCACCAAGAAGAGTCCACCCCCATCCACTTGACTCCTACAATTTAGATATTTATGAACAATTACAAGATCCCCTCTCAGCCTTATCTTCTCCATGCTGAACAGCCCTAGGTTTCTCAGCCCTTCCTCATTAGGGAGATGCTCCAGGCCCTTCATCATCTTTGTGGCCCTCAGCTAGACTCTGTCCAATAGTTGCCTGTCTTTCTTGAACTGAGGAGCTCTGAACTGGACACAGGGCTCCAGATGTGGCCTCAATAGGGCAGAGCAGAGGGGACGGATCATCTCTCTTGTCCTGCTGGCCACGCTCTTTTTAATGCACCCCAACTGTGTGTTAAATTACACACACAGCAAATACTTTTCTGATCCTCTGGCTCTAGATGTTTTCCTTTCATGAGTTTTAGACTTCTGGATTGTAGATTTTATAGGAAGCCTTTTTAGCATAAGTTGCTTGAGTTGTACCTTACAGAGACAAGTATTTGAGTACTCAAAGAAGAGTCTAAGCTGCTTTTTGCTGAGATACACAAACATGGTATTTTTTGGCTGAAGGGAAGGTAGTGAATGATTCTGTGATTCTGTGATTCTGAGTGGTGTAGAAAAATGGAAAACTAAATGATCTTTTCTGATCATCTACTTGTTTAGTTACTCTTCTGAAATGTACGTATTTTCCATTGGTGAGTTGCTGTCGTCATCAGTTTCAGTGAGCTATGGAACTAATTCATGTTGTTGCCTAAGACAGAAACTGATTGCAGGTTGCATGTACTGTAAGTCACACATGATACAGCTAAGAGGGAAAGTGCCAGTTACTTCAGTTCATCCACTTCTGGTGAAAAAAGTATTGTTAATGTTTACAAAAATAACAATGTGCATTGTAGTTTCTCAGGTTAGTAGATGCACTCAGACAGTGAAATTACAAAGGAAAATATAACTTTCTGAGCAGATGAAACATTGTCTGTCAAAAACAGTGGATTGTGGCTGACTTTCAGTAATAGCTACAAAGAACTTGTGTGATTTGGTCTTGCATGAATTCTTCAGTTTATCCTGGTACAAACACACCATCATCAAAGAGGAATGTGATAAAATCTGCACTGTTTACTGTTCAAAATATAGCCCTGGAAACCTTTAATTGATAGGATAAATTGCCTTCAACAGAATGATTAATAATGAAAAAACCGTATCTGATGACAGGCTTTACTTTTTTTCTCAGACTTACGAAGTCAAGATCACACACTCTGCCTTTTGGAGCTAGTTACCCATGGTATCTAACTGCTGATGTGCTTACAAACAGCAAAGCTAACTGGAAACAATATGAGCACAGTTACGATATAAGCCAGCAGAGAAAGCTAGTTGCATCCAGTATCTTTTTTAAAATGTGTATAGTACAGGCTTAACGGCCATTTATCTGAGCAATCACTGATTTGATTGAAGAAGCCTTATAGTTTGGGCAACTTTTAATGGAGACTGAGACACTGAAGTCTAGACAATATGAATTCTGTAATACAGGTTTATTAAAAGACCTTCTCAAAAAAAAAAAAAATAAAAACAACATTTTCTTTACTGTTCCTTCTCTCAGAAAAAGGACTGTTTATCAAAGATAGACTATCATTAGACATCAATCTAGTATCTAAACAGAGCCAATCTAGAGAACCTTCTGTAAATCCAATTTAATTTGAATTTACATTTTTATTTAGATTCATTGCCAGCCACTTACTTACCTAATATACATTTGCATCTTTCAGACCTGAACTATTTCTAAATTACTTCAAATCAAATTGCTAAGTTGGATTCATGTATTACTTCCCATCAAACTGAGAAAATAACAGAAGGCTTTCATCCACTGTACTGAACATGCTGATCTTTCCTTTTCATTTCCAGGTATATATCCAGAGAAGTTGATGGAAATGGTGAGTTTCATAGAATCATACAATATCCCAAGTTGGAAGGGACCCATGAAGATCATTGATTTGCTCTCAAATTTAGATTGGTGTGATGGAAGGAGGCAATTTAAAGGTATGCAGAACAAAAGTGAAGTAAAGCCAGTAATACATGACATTCAGAAAGGACTGAAGACTTCACTCTCTGCTTTGAATAATAGTTACAGTATTTCTATGCTTATTTAAATAAATTTGCTTGCTCCACGAAGATCCCAAAGACACTAAGATTTATCACTTCTTACTTTGGTTAGCATTAGTTCTCTCACTTCTGTTTGATATTCTGTCTTCTTTGAGAGGATTGTGGTTATTATGAAAGTGAAGACAATCAAGTTCAGATCTGTGAGGCTAGTTTCTGAAATCTAATGAATGGCATATCTTTACCTCAGGCTAGTCTCTAGCCTGTGCTGATTTCCTAGACTGGTATTAAGATAATTTAATATTTGAATTTGATTAGATGTTAATGCTTAAAAAAAAAATAAGCTGCATTTAAAATAATTGGTTTGCATTGTTTGACTCATGTCTTTTCTACCATTGATCCCAAATATACTCCATACCGGCATATTCTGAAACATTTATTTGACAGGATTTGTAGTATGAACTGCATTCTTCCAAAACCCTATCTTTAGTTGTTTAGGAACTTTTAAAATGCTTTAAGTCAGATCAAGAAAATACGTTAAAAATCTTCCTTTTGCTTTGACAGTCAGCACGTGCATGCTTTAGGGCATGAAATACCCCTCCCACGGTAATTCACTTGCATTTGCCTGAGTTATGTTTCTGAAACTCTTTCCTGAACATGCTCTGGTCTCCCACAGATGCCAGTAAATTAAAATGCCCAGAGTACTTTCTTGGCACTCCAGTGTGACCATACAAACAGCTGAACTTGGACAATATTCTGTACTGCTCTAATGGATCATACCATCTATTTTCCAAACAAATCTCAGGCATGGGTAGGCAATAAAAAGTGTTTTTTTTTTTTTCCAAAGAGTTAATGAGTGTTGAAATGACAATCCTACGCCAGTTGGATTCATTGGCTGGGAGTGATGGGCATATTTCATTCACGTTTATTTTCCTACTTCCCATGTACTAGACAGAATATATCAGTGTGTTCTGTTACACTGCATATTTACAGGCTGTGCATGTGACTTCAGGTTGGACCAACAGCAACAGAAAAAATTTTGTCAAATACCTTTCCAAAAAGCGGGATTGTAACTGAATGCCTTTTTAAGCAGTACAATAATTTTGCTGTGACCGTGTTTGTACATCAGTTTAAAACACAACTAAGGTGAGTGGTAGTGAAAATATGTATTTAATATACGCTGACAGTTACATATTTTTGTTCTTCATTGGCTCACTTAAAGGCATATGTGCCATGTATAGCCACAGGAAGAGTAGAAAAAAACTTAATAAAATTGAGAACATATAGCCCATTGCTATTTTATCAATTTTATATAGATAATGACTGCTATTTCAAACTAAATGTATTGGAAAATAATCCATTCATGACATAATCTTTACCTAACATCTCAGAATTCCTTTCACTTCTAGTTAGTATGGTAATTATCACGCTCTGTAGATCAGCTTAGTTCTGCATGCACTTCAGGATTTTACTTGACAGTGGAAGACAGACTTTTCAAGGACACTTTGCAGCTGACAGTATAAGACATCAGTATGTCAGACTGATGTCATCCATCTGAGGGCAAGTAGATACATTACTTTGTTATAGAAGGAAACCTTTTTTTTTTTTTTGTGATCTACATAGAACTGTCTTTAAATTGGTTAGCTATTTTCATCCTCACTGTGCTTTCTGGAAGGCTTTTCCTGAGCCTTACTCAGCTCAGAACTGGAATTGTATACAAGTATTCAATGACAAGTTTATACTGTCTTGCCCCTGTAATAGCATTATCCTTAATGGAAATAACTATTTTTCTCCTGATAAATTATTTTTGCTCTGTGGTAAAAGGTTGTTATAATCTCCAGCCATTCAGCTTTCTTCTTAATACACCTTATTTGATGACTGATGTCTGTTTCTCTGAAACGAAAATATGCAGTTCTTTGTTTGTTTTCCCCTGAATATTTTGTACTCATTACCTTATTAAGGTACTCTGGTATCACACTGTCCATGTAATTTGTTTAATAGGTAATTTTGTATCTAATTCAATGTCTGATTCTACTGTAGGGGCCTTTCTCCCACCTGATAAATTTAACTCATTATGAAGTCCTCCAAGGGAAATTTTTTCTCCAGTTCTGTAACTCTGTGATCTTGTCATCCTGTAGAACTCATGTACAGATGTAACAGAGCTTAAACAGATTTTGTCATTCAAACGTATTTCACAAGTATACTTTACATCACAAATTTTCAACAGCCAGAATTTTCAGACAACACATATGACCTCACAGGTCACCTCTACTGACCTTGCAAACCTTTAGTTTTCACTTTATTTTTTATTAAAACTCTTAATCTGTGCCAAAGTCTGGTATCAGCCCTTTTCTAATTCAGATGACATTTCTGTTCTAAATTTGATTGCATACACAGACAAAGAGTAAATTAAGAGAAGCACAGGGATGCTGGCAACATTGAAAATCATTACTTTCCCTGAAGCCATCCCAGCTTCAATATCCCTGACGTCAAATGGAAAGCTGTATAATTTCAAATGTATGCACACATGATCTCTTTCAAAGGACTATTTTATCTGAAAATTTTGAAGAGAATAAAAAACAGTGCTTTGGTTTAAAACCATTCCCCCTCGTCCTATCACCATCTATACATGTAAAAAGTTGATTTCCCTCCTGTTTATAAGATCCCTTTTATGCATTGCAAGTCTGTAATGAGGTCTCCCTGGCATCTTCTTATCTCCAGGCTGAATAAGCCCAGTTCCCTTAGTCAGCCTTCATAAGAGAGATGATCCAGCCCTCTGATCATATTTGTGGTCCTTCTCTGGACCCTGTCCAACAGTTGCACATGTTTTTTGTGTTGGGAGCCCCAGACCTGGATGTAGTACTCCTATGGGGCCCGATGAGGGCAGAGCATAGGGGCACAATCACCTGTCTCTTCCTGCTGGCCACCCCTCTTTTGGTGTAGCCCAGGACGCAATTGGCCTTCTGGACTAAAAGGAAAGTAAATTTTTGGTAAGCAAAAAAAAAAAGGACTATATTCAATTAATTTAGTGGAAATACTACTCATCAATCCAAAGAACAAAATATTAGCAAGATGAAGAAAAAAAGTTAAGCAACAGAAAATATTATCATGAATTCTAAAAAATTGAAAAGAAAATCTGTTCTCTGAATACAGACTTTGTTTTAGTGATTTTAATCCACATGAGAAGTCTGCTGGATCTTTATGATACTATGATACAACAAATGACATCAGAGAGTGAATTTATGTTAAAGCAGTTTAACTTAAATCATTCTATTGATTCAATTTTTAATCCTCATAATATTCGTTTTGTTTCCCAAAGAGACTAGATCTGTATTTCTGGTGAATGTATCCTGCGTTCAGTATGTGTTTCACAGCTGGTCAGACCTTAAATTCAACTTAACATTACTTCAAATCAACTTTATGTTACTTCAGTCATGAAACTCCGATTTGAACTTTCCACATACTGCATACAGTTCAGAAGTTAAAACTTCAAAGTTTGAAAGATATTTTTTTTCCCTTTGGTAATGCTTTGAATACATATTTTTATGTATCAGTGAATGCTCTCATTGAATAATCTATTGCTCTGGAGATTTTATTGTTTTTTTAAAGACTTTTAACTGAATGTTTTTTGAATTAAAGCTGTGAAGCGTACTGATTCAGGATGCTGCTGTACTGTCTTGCAGGATAACTTCTGCTCAACTCTCCTTGCTGGTACACCCTTTTTCACTCGGCTGTATTCCAAAGTGAGCTATTTTGGCCACTGATTCTTCCTTAAATGGAGTACAAGACAACCTGCTCTAAGGTATGATACTGTCCTACTTCAAATATTTTCTCTCCATGACTAGATTGAAATATGTTTCATTTTTGTTGTATGATTGATCTTCTGCACTCCAGCCATTCATAAGTAATTTAAAAGTCTCTGTCCTCTAATGTCAAATGTCAGCTACCCTGTGCTTGTCTCTCTACACTCTTACACACTCTGAAGTGAGTCACTCATGAGTATATTCTTATGACAGCTTTCAAGTGAGCAGAGACATCCTGAAGTGTCAGCAAGACATTTGAATAGGAGCTGAAGGACCTACAAGAGGTGCAGGTGCTGGAGTCCTTCTTTCCACACTTCAAAGCCTTCCCTGTTTCCTCCCTATAGCTTCTCACTTCTCCTGCTGCACTGCTGAAATCCTTCAGTCCTTCCAGAGGTCACCAAGACCTCCCATCACAGTACTCCATGCCCCTCAAACTTTTTGTCCTCCACTACCACAAATATTCCTTTTTTCATCCTTCCGAAAAATCTCCCTTTTCCCTCTGAGTGCTCCCTCATCCCCATCTCAGTTTGCCATCTTCACTATATGAATTCAGCTTAGAAACAAGAATGAGGCTGCTTTGCCTTCTGATGAAACTTTGAAAGACAGGTTTGACAAGCCAAGGTTGGAGAACTCCATAGTCTTAGAGAGGCCATGTTGGGCAAGACAGTTGTTAGAGCTGTTATCAGCTCAGTTGTTATCAGTTGTTAGAGCTGATAACAGCTTGCTTAGAGCTGTTATCCTGTGTTCATAGGCTTTTTAGGTTCAACTTTTGAGTGTAATAGTAAAACATGTTCAGATGTTTCATTAGATTTCAGTGACTGCTTTATGTTTCATGATTTGGTCTAAGGTTTGCCTTGCTCTTCCTTACTGCAGAAAACTAGTTTTAGTGGGAGAGGTGCATTGCAGGTATAGAAAAAGTCCCAAATGTATAATTTTAGGCCTAAAACAGTGCTTATAATCTGGATGCTTCCACTCACAGCATGTTTCACCAGGGAATATACAAGATTTTATATTCAAATTAGCTTTAAAAACACTGTTAACTGCACTGGTATTATTAAAGAATGATATTAATTCCCTCTGATAATTAAATTCTTTTCATTATCTACACAAGATTTGAACATGATCTGCTGATGACTCATCAGGTGAATAAACAGTGCCCCACTTCATAGGTTTTTTTTTTTCATAGCAAGTATTTCAATAGTTAAGAAGAGCTTCAATATGGTTAAGGTTGCAGTATCTTTAGGTGATGTTCAGGCTAATTCTGGAAGGATTAAACGTACAGAAAACCTTGTTGAGTGGCTATAATACAAAATTATTTCAAATATTCAGAGATAAATTCTTTCAGGTTTGATAAGCTGCAAATGGTGCTCTTATTCCAGGGAATATCATTGCATATCTCATGTGGACAGAATCTCAGGATTAACACTGTTTTTTTTAATCTTTATTGCCTGTAATCACAAGCAAAAAGTCATCCTGAAACAGGGGAAAACAGAAATATTGGTGGACATAGTCAAAGTTGTTACCTCTTTATGGACTCAAAAATTCTTCTGCTCTGAAAAATTGGTGTAAAGCAATAGAAACTCTGGGTTCCTAGTGCACAGAAGTAAACTGCTTGATAGCTTGCAGCAGCGGAAAAAAAAGGTGGGAAAGCGGGTCAGCTTCGACAGATGTAAACAAACACATTTTAGATTAAGTTCTATTCTGCTGAATCATGAGTAAGAAATAGATACAAATTTTCAGGAGTTTGTTTGGAAACTAAAATATAAGACCAAGATATTTGTAGTAGAAGAAATATCACACAAAAACAACTTATAAAATTCATGTAATCACGGAATTGTAGTGGTTTGGAAGGGATCTCTAGAGATCATCTAGTCCAACCCAACTGCCAAAGCAGGCTCCCTAGACCAGGTTGCACAGGTAGGCGTCCAGGCGGGTCTTGAATATCTCCAGACAAGGAGA
>JANHGO010003327.1:0-27439 GCA_024606505.1 Aquila spilogaster | reverse complement strand
CTCTGGGCGGGAGCTGCGGGAAAGGGGAAGGGAAAAGGGGAAGAAAGGGGAAGGGAGCGCCGCGTGCTTTCTGCCCGAGGAGCGTCCGCGTCTTAGCGTCTCCTGGATGGAAAAATCAGTATTTTGCTTCCAGCTGCTAACGTCGGCTCCTTCTGGTTTCTCTACAGCTGCGCCGAATGCACCTGGTGGTTTCCTCCCTTCTTATGTCACTGGGTTTTGTAAGCCCTCCCCGTGTCCCGGGACGTCAGCCGCCCCGCAGTGCCCGCACGCTGCGTGCCGCTGGAGCTCTTTGCGCACCTTCTAAACGGAGCTCGCTAAAGACGTGCGTGGTGCTGTACGATCCCACGGGGCGACTTCAATCGCCGATGAATTTGTTTGTCTTGGCGATGAGACTGTGGGGATTTGACTCATCGAGATGTAAATTAAGAGCAAATAGAGAAAAAAGTGTTTCTCTGCATCCGTCTGAATTTACATTTCATCATTTTAATAGATAAGTTAATGCTACTTCTCTGTCTCTAATTAATAACTGCTCTAGGGGGAATTCCGGGAAGAGAAACCGAGAGGATTTGCGTACGAAAGGGCTAATGCACAGAGAAACGTTGCTCAATATCTCTGACATACGTCTGTGCGGATACAAATGGAAGTGGTTTGAGGCGCACAGTGTGCATATTTGCGGCCGGGGAGACATCGCTGTGTAAGCACGGTGCTCCTGCTCCTGCTGCTATCTGTATGCCGCCTCCTTAGCTTCAAAGCTCTTTTGGGAATGATCGTTTTCTGGGGACCCAGAAGCCACCCTACTCCCTGCAGCGATTCTGTCTGTTAGCTTCCAGTGAGTTGCAGCATGCTCCCAGGATGTGGTCGTCACGTCATAGCCCAGGTAGCCTGAGGACAGAAGCAAGGCAGATGAAAATTATAAGGTGTTACCTCAAAAGGAAGTCTCGTTTGTTATTAAAAGCTTCTCAGTGTAAAATGATATTCAGAAAATATTTGCTCATCACTTAATCACCGCCTTAATTCAGCAAATGCAGCTTGCCATTCATTACAGCTAACATGAGTGGCTGTACTGCATGCGATGATGCGAGGGCTATAACTTAGGCAACGCAATCTATGCATCTTTGCCTACGTGTAGCCTTGCTTTCTGTATGTACTTACAGATTCCAGGAAACAGACCAGCAGCGCTTAGAATCATGGAATCATCGAGGTTAGAAAAGACCTATAAGACCATCAAGTCCAACCATCAACCCATCACCCTTATGCCCACTCAAAGAATCATAGAATCATTGAAGTTGGAAAAGACCTCCAAGACCATCAAGTCCAACCCATCACCACCGTGCACTTAAATCAGTAAGTTCAGAAATGCTGACTAAGTTTACCAAGTGAGACTCTCATCTATTGGAGAGCATCCTGAATTCCTTGGTGCTTGGGTGTCTTGCGTGGGACCGTGGCTCCGGTCCCTCAGTGTCACCTGGGATTGTTGGGCACCCAAATGCTGTGCAGCTGTTTCTCTTTGGGTGGTGTGAGGTAAGTATGCAAGTGCATTTAGATGGCGTGGAAGTAAATCTTGCAGCTCCTGAGTTGTTTTTTTTTAAATTACATTTATTTTTTTTTTATTTCTGAGTTTGAATGGTTACCAGAGGAGCAGGCACAATGTGTAACATACACCTGACTGGCCTATCTCAGCGTCCCAGGAAAACCAGCTCCTAGCCCACCTGCTACCAAGTGTGAGGGAAGACATGGGCCTCATGCTGTTTCCAAAAGGCCAGTAGGTCAACCAAGGGCTCCGTGAGAGACAGGAAGCAATCTGCACAGCTTTCCTGTGATGATGAACACGTTTCTGTTTCATCATGCAGAAGGCAATTACATTGAAATAGTTTAAAATATATGGACTGTTGCTCTCATGTGGATATACATACTAATTGTATTCACTGACCAAAGAAACTAGGCAGGGCTAATTAGCAGAATGATCTTTTTTAACACTGTACTTCTGACAGAACTGCTTTCTAGAGTATGTATGTGCACTTTCCATGCACCACGAATGTTGTGCTGCATGTAGGCATGTGCAGGCTGCGACTGTCTCTACCTCTGCTTTTTGGAACCCCAGCATGTCGCGTGAAACCCTCCCCTGAGTTTTGTACTCGATATTTTAACCTCCCTTTGCAAAGCAACTGCTGCATTTGCACATGTGGGAATCTGGTGAGCCATACAATCTTGGGCTGAGGATTTCTATTCACTAGGGATTAGCTGAACTGTTTTCCTAAATCAGTCACCAGATCTGGATTCCAAATTAACAAAGTGGCGCTGAGCAATAATGTGGACTCTAGGTAGCAGCTTTGCAAATTTATTCAATGGAAAGCATTATAAAAGCAGGCTGTCTGACTGCCTTAGCTTTAGCGCAGTGAACTCTGAGAGCTAGCGGACTTACTGAATTTCTAACAACCAAAAAGCTCAGGTTCATTCAGCTCTGAGGATGCTGAATGAGAAACGCTGGTTTTCGTACAATTGCTCTAAACACAGCTACTCCCAGCAAAAAGTTTAGATGATGTGGAATGACTGGATCCTGGATAACAGTGTCAGCTCGGAGATGATTCAGCCTCTCCCTATGCCCCCTTGACCTGCTGTCCCTTTGTCTTGCTGGACAGATGTTAGCCCATCCTGAAGACATCCAGGGATGGAGATCTCACACCCTTCTGTGCAATCTATGCCAGTGCTTAACCATCATTTTCTTGGCATGCTTTCTGTAGTCACCTCTAGACTAAACCATACCAGTCTTTTTTTATTTCACAGAGGTCATTTTTTTGGACCTCTGACTACTCTGATCTCTCCTTTTTGAATTCATCCAATCTTTCTTTCGCTGTGTCTCAAACCAGACTCCAAGACTATTCCTCCAATTTGTCAAGATCATCGGAGTTTCTGTCCCATCTTCCGGTGAGCTGCTAACCTCTGTTAGCCTGGAATTATCTGCAGCAGTGAAAAAGCGTATTTTATCTTCCATCCTTCAGGTTGTTAATGGAAATATAGAGAAGTCCCAAACTTACTCTTATACAGCCTTCAATTTCAACAATTCTCTGTTGAGAAATGCTTCTGGTGAATGACTTCCCAACTGTTCTATACTCATCCTATATTAGTTTCCTCTAAACTGTGTTTCTGTCTTGGGTAGAAGAATAATACACGTCAGTGTCAATAACAGTCAAGATATGACACCTCCTGCTTCTCCCATCTGTTATCCTGTTGCAGAAGGAAACTAGATTAGTATGTCACCACCTAGTCTCATCCAAAAAGACTAGCTACACATAATTTAAGCCTTGATAAGGCGTGGATCAGCAATTGCCAAGCTGTGGACTCTGGTGAACGCACTATCTGTGAATGGAGGCATCGGCCTGGCTGAGGTTGTGTTGGAGGAGTGGGGCTCATGATCTCAGAAACATTTGGCAAAGTTTACATGGTATCACAGTGTGGGCAGCAGAATTTCTAGAGCAATCTTATGTGAGACACTGCCCTAGAGGTTTTTCTCCCTCCGTGTTTTCTGCAGCTGAATATAGTGTCTTGAGACGGTAGTGTTCGAAACAAGTGACCTTCAGAGGATATCTGTAGTAAAAGAAGAGAAAACAGTTGGACCTCTGGAACACACCTAAAGCAAAATAGATCATTAAAATATCACTTTTGTTCACATATGTTAAGAAAGTGCCCAGGGAAGTGGTGAAGTCACAGTCCCTTGAGGTGTTGATGAACCATGTAGATGTGGCACTGAGGGACATGGCGAGTGGGCCTGGTGGGGATGGGCTCACAGTTGGACCCGGTGATCTTAGAGGTCTTTTCCAACCTTAATGATTCTATGATCTATGATCTGCACAGGGATGAGGGATGTAAAACATATGTACATCCAAAGATCTGAAAACTACAGTCATTAGCTCAATCATCTATAGTAGGGCATGCCAAAATGAAACAATATTAGGCTAATGGAAAACTCAATATATGTTAATGTAATTTGTCTCCAGATGTGTACAGTGTATATTTCATGTCATATCACACTTCTTTACATGCAGAGGAGAAAAATACATACTTTGAGTGTATAATCCATCTAATCTATTTTAGAGGGGAATTGCACAAAGAAATATACTTTTATGTACAGTGTGATCTGACAGGTCAGATGTAGACAACTGTATTTTAGATGTATAAAGTCAAGTTTGTCATTTTTGCTTCTTGTTTCAGTTGTGTAACAAGTAACTTCTGGTCTGTATCACTTATTCCGGAAAGAAAGGCAAAATCTCCATACTGACAGTGCCCCATCAACTTGAATTTTAGGAAAGCTTGATGTCAGCAAGGCACTGTTTGAATATGTAGCACCAGAATGTCTCCTATTATAACCCCATATGCAGGGATGAGCTTCTTGTCTGCTGATTATCAATTCTCTCCTAACTACTATCATTCTTCTTGTAGCTTAGTTAAGAATTGTGGATTTACAGCCTCTGCTACCCCTGAATAAATCTTAAGAAAAAAATAAAGCTTCATGGCTTGCAAGTCCCTATTAAGAAACTACCAGTGCTGGAGTTCTTGGCATCAAAAACTCATCTCTGTCAGATAGGAAAGTTGATAGATTTCAAATTCAGATATACTAAATAGTGTTAAACACGAAATAGTGTTAAACACTAAACACTCCAATATAAATACATACCGAATTTAAATCCAATGTAGTTTACTCAGTTGATCCAGATTGATTTTCTCAAGGCATCTTGTGTAGACAAATCCTCATCATGTTTTTAACAAAGCCAGAAGACAGAGCTAACCTGTCTATGCTAACCTGTGGCTACGAACGGTGTTGCTGATGGAGCTCCAGATGACAGTGCCTGCCATGGATCTGCTGGTTTCTGTGTTGCTGTTTGGTGGCTTATGGAAGCCAGCACCAGCATGGGAATTCTACTGTAAACTGATACATCTGATGACCTTGTCAATTTGTAAAGTCACAGATACTAAATCCTGGTGGTACATGTGACCACTCTTTCAGGCTTGGTATATAAACAACCAGTGTGCTAACCAACAATTTTGAAGAGCATTTTCCTGAGGCTCATAGAAGAGCCATTGTATGTATTTAACTACAGCAGTTTGCAGGGCATGAATGACACCATTTACGCTGGGTTTTTACCTGAAGTTCTGCGATGCAGATAAGAATGTCTGATGTGAAACAGAATTGGAAAATTCAACTGAATTCTAAAACTTGGTGAAAACTCTGAAGAAATGGATGGCAGTGAGATGATAATTCATTGCAGAAAGGCGGCAGGTGATTTTGCATTCAAGCAAAAGAGCACATAGCTTTAAAATGTGAATTGCCGTGTTTACACTTCTACTTCTGAACGCTGCTTTGCTGAAACTCTCCATAACATTGCCATAGGACCCCACAGAAATATGGGGATATGCTCGCGCCTCCTAGAACAAGTTACAAGTATTTTTGACCTTCAGCCAGAGTCACTGAAATTTAATGCCAGAAAATTGCCTTAACTCAGTGCAAACGATTGGCACAATTTCTGAGAAGGTACATGGTCTTAGCAGTTATGTTAGAAGATTAAGAAGCTGCAGTTTTCATGGTGATCCGCAGCCCATCTGTTTTTCAAAGATCAAAGAATGAAGTCATACTTCTGGATCTGTGCTAACATCAGTCTACAGGGAAGGCACTGAGGAAAGGGAAAGTGATCTTTACATATGGCAGAGATGCTGCTGCTTGGTTTGTTCAAGTCGGAAAGTTTCCTTTGGTATTTTTGTTTCAGGGAGCTTACAGGCAGCTTAAAAAGATACAAAAACACTGCATGAAATGGCACGCACTCTTTTGTACCACTATTTACTATGGAATACGCATGTGTTTACTATGCTGGGTGATTCATGCGACTGATTTTTATACAGTAAATGTCAAAATTGCTTTCTTTGTATGTACAGATTTAGCAATGATGTTGATGCGTAGTTACTTTTTTTTTAATTATGTAACTGGTCATCTGTTTTTAAAACACGTCAATTTAAAAGAGTGTTTTTGTTGTCTTAAGAACAGGTAACATTACCAGCTGGCGTTATTTGGAAGAATGAAAGAAGTCAGAGTGTCCTAATTCTGGATACGCTACCCTTGTTGACAAAGGCAAGTCATATTTTTATTTCAGTATCTCTAAGATGGATTGTTACCGCTGTATTATAGAATCCATCCCCTCCTTCCATCTGAACAAGGCAGAGTTATATATACCTTTATTCTCCTTAGCAGATATTTTACGAATTTGCTATTTAAGACCTCCAAGAATGGAGATTTCAGGTGGGGTACTCCAGTGCTTAATCATTTCAGAAAACTCTTTGTTGACGTGTGCAAGTTAAATGAACAAGTCTGCTCTATAAGCTGAACAACTTCTGCTGCAAGTTAAGTCCACTGCTATCTCTTTTCTCTTGACTTAAAATAGTATGAGAATAACTTATTTTTCTTGACCTCCAGCCCCTCTTACAGCTTTTTTTCTATTCCACATTTCTCTCAATGTGCTGTGCTCAAAACTTTGAGCAATGCAATCCATGCCAAACTGAATGGAAAGATTCCATAATATGCCTTCTAAGGTGTACCTCCCATCATACATCCTGGTATTATGACTGCTTTTTTTTTTCCCCATAACAATATGACATTGGTGAATCATCTTCAGATCAGCTATAATTCTAGCATATTTTTCTGTAACTGCTGCTTAGCCTGTCATCCCTCACCTTCTATGTGTTGCCAAAGTGTAGAGCTTTATTCTCATCTCAGTAGAGCCGTCCACCTTTGTTTTCAGACTCTTTCTGCATTTTCTAACATCATTTAGTTAATTGCTAAGTGGTCTGGAATACTCACCCATCCAGCAGCACAAGTTGTGAAGCCTCGGAAAGATTTTAGTTGTTTGCCTTTGGGGTAACTGCGGGTATTCACGTGTGAGTTGGGTGTCTAAGTGCCCTTTGTGATCAAGTTAGTCAATGCAATCAATGGAGCTTAGGGACATTTCACCTCACTTCATCTTGCTCTTGTGTATCTAACTACGTCTGGTCAGATTAACAGATTTATTTATTGTACCATTCATCATTAATTAGTGTTAATTCCTTCTAATGTATCAAATGAGATCTGTAGGCCTACTCTACCTTGGAAAAATGATTGGAATAACATAATAAATGTCTCTAAGAAAGACATTAGAGCAGTTTTGTAGCTTCTACAATAGGAACTGGAAGTAGGAGCCTCAATTATACTCCTTTCTCATCCCTTTGTTCACATGTATCAGCTCTGCCTCTCACCTGCCAACTCTTTGTTTTTCCTTAGGAAAATATTATGGAGGAATCTTGCTGTAAAGCAAGATAAAAAGCATATTTTTCTCCGAGTCTGGTAAAACACAGCATATCCTTTCTCTACACAGGACTCAATGCATGGGTGAAAAGCAGACCCAGCTCTGCAGATCTCTGCCCTTTGCTTCTTTGTCAAAGACATAGATCAGCGCTGGTGTTTGCCTGGATTTACAGTGAGGGATAGTTTGTTACTACTGAACTTCATAGTTGCTCTATTAACATATTAACATATGTTAATGAAGTATAGTGTTGTGGCCATAATCAATGTTCCACTCTTAAGAAATAGGCCAGAATCCTCCCAAATATGCAGTTTGGCATTCACTGTGGATGCTTAGAGAAGACTTGGAAGTCGAAATAGTCAGTCATCGTAATGTGGAAGACAGTGATGATAACATCAACTCACAAGTGCATCCATGTCACAAGGCACCGTTGCTTTCTACTTCCAAAATGCAGATATCTAGGGTGGGAGTCTTGTAATCTAAATGTTGATGCCTGCAAGATGGGATTAGCAGTTGGACTTGATGATCATCTTAGGTTTTTTTTTCCAATCTGGATGATTCTATGATTCTATGAATATTTGCACTAAAGTGTGTCACCTTAGGCAGTGTTTATTGTCAATGGTAAGGAGTAGATAATTCTGGGGAATTATTCATCTGACCTGTTTTTGACATTTCTTTCATGCTAGAATTGCCTGTGTCTCTCCAGTGACTAAACAAATTTCACCTTTAGTGTCCTGTTAATGGGAGGCTGATACTGGGGGCCAAAGAAGGCCACCACTGTCACCAAGATCAGCGTTTCCAGGAGACCTGTACAGCAGCAGTAGTCAGCTGTCACTGAATCCCACAGAGAAAGGGGGGCAGCTCTCAGCTCGCCTTTCAGCCACTCTCACTGGTGCCAGCTGCACAAGGAAAGGCTGCAAAGCGCTGGGCAGGCTGAGCCCGTGTGTACAGTTAGCCCTGCAACAGTGGAGGCTGAGCTCTCACAAGCAAAAGCATGACTCATTTTTGGTTGTAGGTCTTCAGTATCTTTCCAGTCACTGGTTAAACTGTCTTCTTCAAGGAACACAATGTCTCAATATTTTTGTCCAGTGTTGTATTGGCATCTTCTTCTGCCTTTGATGGTGTTGATGTTCTCACATGATACCTCTGGACTAGATTCACTCTAGAAGTACAAAAATGTATGGCTATTGTGAGGGAGAAAGTCCTCTCTGTGGATTTCTACTTGGCTACAGGAAGTGTTTTTCATCATAGGTTGCAGTAAGAGCTACAATCCAGACAATCCTTCTGGTGTCTTTGTTGCCAGGAGAAAAATGATCTATCAAAGCCCATTTAGTGGGAACTTCAGTCAGACACTTAGGAGTGCTGATTCTTCGTTATTTTCTCATTATGTGGTTCTTAGGTTTCTAAAGGTCTTGACATACATACTCTACCAATAAGAAAAAATCCCTTCTCATGAGATTTAAGCATGTTACTTTTATCTTTAATGGAGCCACGTTTGAGCTGCTGTCATCACGTTCACTAAGTCATCTGTCAATGAAATCCACATTTTTAGTAGCCATTACCTCAGCTCACGGATAAATAAAGTCCTAGCTTTTATGTCTAATCCTCCATATTATTTTCAGGTGGATAGGGTGACTCTGAGGCAACATCTTAAATGTATTCTAAAGGTGGTGTCAGGTTTCTTATGAATCAGTATATCCACTTACCAATAGTTTTTTCCCAAGACCCGGTTCACCGGTAAGAGGATCAAAATGTTGATCATCCTTGAATGTTAGGAGACCATTAATGTATTACTTAGGTAGGCAAAGCTCTTCAGCAAATCTGTGATGCTCTTTGGTCACA
Source organism: Aquila spilogaster (assembly GCA_024606505.1). NCBI lineage: Eukaryota > Metazoa > Chordata > Aves > Accipitriformes > Accipitridae > Aquila > Aquila spilogaster. The sequence continues at coordinate 18,275 of JANHGO010003327.1, read as the reverse complement.
AACAACCTTTATTGTACAGGAATGAGTCTTAAAATACTTAGCCACGGCCTCAAATGCACTCAAAATGAGTTAGCAGCCTGCATCAGAGCCACCTTTGAGGTAAGGAGATTAGATCCACCAGCCCTTATCAAGGCATACACAACCAGAACACAGGTTTAGCACATGCTAGCTAAATTCCAGCAGATGAGGGATGTGGAGATACCACGCAACCTCTGATACTCATGCTTGGGAAGCAGTGCCGATGGTGGTGGCACAGAGGTTTGAAACTGCAGAAGTGCACTGTTCCTTCAGTTTTTGTCCTAACAAAGCTAGCATTTACTGGCTTGACTTCCTCCTTAATGAAACACCAGTATGGAGTTTCACAGTCACCAGAACTTGAAGAAAGAAGAGCAATTCCTATCGTTCCTGTAATTCTTCGCATGTTCTTTGGAATAGAGCTCCCACCAGTGCCCTTCTGTTCTGCAGGCAGATGACTCACCCTCTGGACGGAGGGCTGCTGAAGAGCTGGGCGGTGATCTTTTTACATGCTTGTGGGAGGAAAAGCAGAGGTGAGCAGGTTATGCACACACCTTGCTGTGGACACATAGCAATGTTACAAACACTTGAATTCTTGTGCAGGAGAGACATATCCATTTACAGTTGGTTTTACTTGCATAAAACACTCCAAAGTTGTAAGTTTAGTAATCTTTTTTTATTGTTCTTTCTACAAAACTTTGTGTGAATTACATTATTATACTTAGTATATTATATAACTATATTGCCAAGCATTCTCATTATTACCATTAAAAGCAAAGAACTGCTTATAATAATTAGCAGTTAGTGAGAGTCGTGAGTTTTTGCATAGGAATTACAACTCCTTAGAAATCAGAAGCAGGATTTGTTTTGTGCACTGCTACATTTTCTTTATGAAACCCATTGATCCGTAGCACGGTTACATGCCAACCAACAGAAGTCCTTCAGAGTTGTTATTTTAAAGCTGTGTCAGCAAACAGTTTATTCTGAAGCCTTGCAAGTGTATATGCATGCACATTATGTACTGTATATATACATATATATACTGTGTGTATATGTGTATATATATATATGGAGTGACAAAGCAAGCAGTTTAATCCATTTTATGGGTCCAGCCTGGAGTTCTGCATACATGAACTTGTGTGTGGTCAAGGAGGTTTGCATATTTTTGAACTCTAAGTTGGCCTAATAAAAGATATCAGACTACAGTGCTTGCTTTGTCAACCCTGCTTTCCTGGTTCAGCGTGACTTGCAAGATTAATTTTCAATTTTTAACATAAAAACCAAGTAAAAAAAAGTGTTTACTTACTGCGAGGAGTTGATTCCATGTTAATGACCCTGAAGGAGGCTTGTACACAAGGTAAGGATTGTTGCCAATTTGATGGATATTCATGTTACCGAATACGAAAATGTGAAATTACACCATCTTGAGGACTTTGTTTTTATAAGTAGGATTGGTTAAAAAAAAACCTTTAAGTAATCATACTGTGCGTTTGATGGTGGAAATTAGTATGAATGTTTTTGGCAGTGGAACAATGTGATGTGGTTATGCATTTCTGTTTTCGCTGCCTGCTCAATATTGGCCTTTACAAATACAGATTACCATGTCGATGGAAGGAATTTACAGCCTTGGCCCCCTTGGCCCTCTCTGTGTTACAGCACCTTTTTTGTACTTTACGTTACATATTCTCCCAACTGTATTTTTCTGACAGAAAAAGGAAATGTCTGTGGCCTGAGAACCTGAAAATGCATGAGCTTCACTTTTTAATTGGATGAAATGAGTATTATTTCCCACTTACCTCGATTTCCTGCGGGTAAAAATCTCAGCTCTTTGAAATCAGCAGCAAACTTTCTGCCTGGTGTGACAGGATGGATACTTGACCCGTGATTACTTACCAGTCAGTGATGTCCCACACTGGAAACCTAGAAAGAAATACCTTAATAATAATGATGGTAGAGAAAATATTTTAAAAAATTGAGATTTAGAGCTGTCAGATAAAATCCACAATTAAAACCTGACGTGAAGACAAAGGCTGTATTTCTGATATGATTAATATCACCAGTTTTGGGGCCTCGTGGTCCAAATGGTTTGAACAGCAAGGCCCGTTTGTGTTTTGTGGGCTGTTACACTGCATCCCTTACTTCATCTCGTGGGCTGCTTGCTCTGACCTCATGGAATTGCAGCTGTATTTGTGGAGCGCTCTCGTCCTTTGGCACTCCCTCCCCTGTACCTTAATAGGCTTTGAATGCACCAGCATTTTCTCTGGAAGCAAACTTCAGAATTTGTCTTTAATCCTGATGCAATGCATATTCAGAATTTTTTCTTTTCCCGGAGTTTAGTTCCAGAGGAAAGCATGCTTGCCTGGTGCTCCCACCAGCCAGCTGTGGTTCGTAACAATAATCAACAGTAAGTTACTGCAGCAGAAAGAGGGAGTGGGGCAATGCAGACCAGCAGCTTCGGTTACATGGTTCTGTTCATGTCTACGGATTCCAAAGTGCTTAACAAACAATATTGCAGGCAGGATGGGCAGCTCTGCCCATGAGGAAGTTTTCCTAATGTTTTCTGCCATAAGATGCTGTTCTCAGTTCTTTAGAACTTAGCCAACCTCACATTTAGGTCAAATATATTTATATGGGATGTAATTCTAGGATTTTATTTTATTTAAGTATTAGCCAGAGTGATTTAACTTCTTATAAGAAGGCTGGTAAAAAAACATGTTGTTATTCTACTTAAGCAAAACAAAAAAAGAAAATCTGACCCCTGAGTTTTAAGAGGTTTCAGAGCAGAGAGAGATCTTTCTCTTCCTTTGAATCAGGCATATGTCTTTTGCCATCCCCACAAAGCTTTTCAAATTTGGTCAACTGTTTCAAGAAGTGGAAAAAAACAGTTACCAAATATTCCATAGAGATTTACTAAGAACTAACAGCAAATATTTCCAGAGATTTCATCTTTTCTGCCTCACAAAGCTCCTTCCCATGCTCAGACTTTCCGTACATCGTCCTCACAGAATGGCTGAGCAGTCACCAGCTGGGTGCACCAGTGGCCAGGCTTGAAGTGACCCCTTCAATATTGCCCCTAGCCTTTACTTGGAACTGCAGCCTGCCCCTGCTGCCCTTAAAGGAAATTTGGGGCTCTCAAATTTTGTCATTTGTTGGCTAGCCACCAGCATGGTTTCTTTGCCACTTGCCTGAATGGACATAGAGAGTGGCCAAGAAGGCTTTGGGAGCCAAACCTAATGTTGACAGCCTGTCCTCATAGGAGAGGTGTTCCATCCCTGGGATCATTTTTGTGGCCCTCCTCTGGATGCGCTCCAGCAGCTCCATGTCTCTCCTGTACTGAGGACTCCACATCTGAGTGCAGTATTCCAGGTGAGATTCATTAGTTTTCTAACAGTGGGTATATGGAGAACACCACATTAAGATAACATTGAATTTACAAGGATCAGTTTCCAAAAATTAAGAATAAAAGAATGATTTCTGCAGCCTCATTTTGCTTCCAACACGCGTTTGCATTGTAACACTGACTCAAGTTTTGTGATTACACTATGTCTTTTCTCATATGGTTTTGGCCATACATCTAGCACAGTTCTGCTTTGGAGATGAACCATCACTGTGTGGAATTGATGAATGGCAACTGCAGAGCTCTAGCTTGCACATAGAGAAGGTGCAAGGCTTTTCCTGAATGAATCAGGGCATGGTAGAAAAAAAACACAAGATCTTCTGGTTGAGGTGGTTGAATTCTACCCTGGAGAGCTGGACAATATCCCTGCCTCTTCTACCATGCTTCTGTGCGGTAATGGACAAACATTTCCCAAGCGGTTACTAATTGTCAAAAGAGCCTTTCTGCTTGTGCCAGTGGTGTCTGGAGCAAGATGATTATGCAAATGTCATCCATCAATCACCACTCTTTGTTTGGTAATATCATGTATGATGTTCCATTAATGAAGCCTTCGTCAAGTCAGTTCAGGTAATTGTTAGCTCCATACATCTGCTTATCGTCTAATGTTCACCTTACATTTATATTTACACATTACCCTTCTAAATATTTGCAAATGCTTATTTGGCAATGAGCTAGGCAAAGTATCTTGAAAATCTTTGAAATTCATGGAAATGTTCAGGCAGCGTACGAGATTGTTTTTCAAACCTCATCAGGCTTAATTAGATCCTGCAGTTCATTCATTTGCACTGAAGTCAACTGGAGTTTTACATGTGGAAAGTCTGCGAGATCAAAAATTATGCCCAATGGGCACATAGTTGAAAACGTCAGCTCCGGATGGTAGAGTTTCTGACTTCTCATCGGTTACTCTCTTTCTCAATTAGCTTTTCTTGTATTTTTATGTGAGTGGTTTTGAAAGGGTTCCTGGAAAAAAAAAAATTGCTGCGTATACTGTACATGTTTTCATTTACAGATCAGTGAAAGACAGATAAATAAATAGATAGGGTTTTCTGAGCTCGTGAAACGTCACATAACATGAAACGCTCTTCTAAGTCCGTTTTGTCAAGTATGTCAGATGATATTTTTGAGATTAGATTTCTGGAGTGTATTTTCAGCTTTTCTTATTGCTGCTCTTGATCTACGCACCCTTGTTTGACAGTCCCTTAATCTGGTCGATATAAACCAAATGAATAGCAGCATTTAAAAATATGGCTTCAGGGACTCCTTAGGAGGTTTCTTTGTAAGTGTACATTTACTAGTTCATCTGTAAATTTCTTTTATGGGGTGTTTAAACCTCAAGAAAACTGAAAAGCATAATATTAATGCCTGGTTTACATCTACTGAAGTCAATGAGAACTTTGCAACTGACTTTAATGGTAGCCTACGTCCTCTAATTATGAAAGTGGCAAGGATGATATACAAAAAACCACAAAAAGACTTTTCTGTTTCATCGTGCCCTATTTTTTTTTTTTGCAGATGCATAAGCAAAGTACAATGTGGTTTGTTCGTGGATTAAACAATTCAGCGTTTTGGACCTAATCCCGAATGACGTTGCTGCTTTAGGTGGTGTTCGACGCTCAGAAGATCACACTACTCATTGTCTGCGTTGCTCACAGAGGTAGGAAGAGGTAGGGTAGTAAAAGGCTTTTGAAAATGAAGCATTTTGGTTTTGATCTTCCATCTACCCTATGGTGTGAGTAATGGAAGAAGTTAATGAAGCCGTTTTCTTCCTAGTTGTCTTTTTTTATGTTGTTTCGTGAGATAATTTTGACAGTGTTCCTGGAAATCCACATAATATCCACAGTATATATGTATGTGTTTTCCCTTAAGGTTCGCTGAAGTGTAGTAAAAAGTTTCCATCACGCAATTGTAATCCCAAGGCATCGTTTTCGTATCGTATTAGTGAAAGTGAGTGAAAGTACACTGCAAGAAAAAAAGGACTTGCAGAGTTAAAGCTGTTTTTCTGCTGGCGTAACAAGCACAGCAGTCTGAACAGGCTCGATCTGGTAAGCAATTTGTAGCAGTAAATAAAGCTAGACAAAAACTCCCACAAACTTTTTGTTAAGTCTTCTTCAGAGGTATTACTCATTTGGTGGCTGAAATGCTGGTCTTGCTTCACATTTTTAACGCTTGTGAAAGTTTTACATATTTTAGTGGCAACTGGAAATGCTATTGCGCTGTAGAGAAGAGCGTGTCAAAACGTTCCCAATGGGAAAGGGCTGGAAGGGGCCACTTTGGTGTTCCAAGGTGTGGCACTGAAACCCCAAGGGAGCAGAAGGGGGCAGTCGGGTCTCTGCTGGGCCAGCCTCTGGGATGCTCCGACCAAGGGTGCAATGGGACGTAACAGTGGGTGAGCTCACCTTTAGGGTAGGTCAAATCTACACCACCATTAGATAGGACTAATTGCTGTTTCCCACCCTGCCTCAGCACAGCCAGCTCCCTCCATATCTGTGCAGTGGGCTTGCAGCTCTCTAGCTCCCTCCTCCCAGGCTGGTGGAGGCTCAGACCTACCTGGTTCACCTCCCCAAGCCTCCCAGACCCTCAGACTTGTTGCCCCTTTTGGATATGCAGCCCTGGGGCTTCCTCACTGCTGGGCAGCTGCTTTTTTTGAGGTACATCAGTGTTAGGGCAGCCAGGAATCCAGCAGCCCTAGGTTTTGTGCTGTCTAGTGATGCACGTGCTTTGGAAGCGAGCTGAAAATTTTCTATACTGGCTTTCCAAACAAAGAAAATAATTTATCACAAATTGTCCCTCAGAAGAAAAAGGAACAGACTTGTTGCTGGCTGAACACAAAATTTGTCTGTGTTAAAATTCCTTGGAGAAACATTAGTTAAAACAGAACAAGTAGGGATCATTCTGGACAGCTGCTGCAGCTCTCATTCCATCCTTATCATCTAGATGCAAATAGAAATCTCTATAGCATAATTGGATGAATAAATACAACTGTAAATGGCATATTTTGGGGAGATTTATACTTCCTAGACGTATCCCTAGTGAAAGACATGCAGAAGTAGGGCCTTACTTCTCAAGGTAGGGCCTGTGTGCCTATAAATTCAGTAGGTCTCCACCAAATGACTTCTCAACTGATCCTATTTTAGACTTAATTTTGATGAAGATCACGGCTGTTAAAGAAAAATCCACATATAAGAAACTTTGAAACAAATACTCACAAGCCTATTACATTTCCATTAAATAGAAGACTAAATAGAAGCAGAACTGTAGTTAAGGTTCCTGATTTTGAAGATAAAAAGTTTTGATAAGCTACATGAGTTAATTGTTGAAGTCATCCAGATCGAGGAACCAAGGAACTGAAATGTAAAGGAAGTGTAGAGGTTATTTTTTAACTTTTTTTTTCCCCTCAAGTGTAAAAACGATCTAGAACTTGTATCCTAAACAAAGGAAAAAATGGTAAGGGCACCTTATTTCATTTGGTGGATAATCGTCAGTGAGAATATGTCTGTAGGTAGCGCAAAGACAGAAGAGGAATTGACAAAGAAAGTGATGAGTCAGAGAGCAGGATATGTAAGGATGAAGTAAGAACCAATGGAAGAACTCAGAAGGAAACAGCAAAGACTTCTTAATCTGGAAAAGACTAAGGGAGAGAGAAAGACTCCTATGCAGTGAAGGCAGGGGCAAGACAGAATATAATCTGTGTTGAACCTCTGGGCTAAAATGATGAAGAAATAGGGTGAAGTCAGGATACTCAAGTCAGGGGAGTGGGACAGCTGTTATTCCAGAATTCGGACAAAACAGGTTTATGAAACCACATGCCTGAATGTCTTATAAGTAGGAAAGGAACTGTGTGACAAGAACACTGTTTCTCTGTGTAAGAAGGGAAGAGAGAGTCACCGGGACCAGAGCTGGTTTGTTAATCTGGGTACAAGGATCAAGAGTGCAAGTCTTTAAAACAGATCTTGGAGGAAAAAAAAAATATTTAGTAAATAGAAAAAAGTATTAAAATAATTAATTTTGGAAAAAAAATATGAAAATGGTATGCAAATCTGGAACTTCAGTTTGATGGAAAAAGAGCATCTTGTAAATCTAACGTTGCTGGATCTCAGTGAGGAATTTGCTGCGGTACAGCAAAGTATTCAATATTTCTTTTTCTCTGAGGAGAAGAGAGAGAAGTAGTGAAGTAGAAAGAGAGGAAGTGGGGAGGAGATGTGAAGCTGCAATTCTCTAATTGAGTTGACCTGCAGCTAGTTTGGGTGAGGTCGTTACGTATGTTTCTCTCCATGAACTGATATTACATTCTGCACAGTGTGCAGTGTTTAGCGGTCCTGTGTGGATTCAGACTGCATGCACACTGCGGATTACCTCTGTTTTGCTCTTAACAGAGTTTAAAATATATGATGTTTCCACAGAAAGTATATGTTTTTAGATGGGGAATCAATAACTGTCACTCTGGTGTTCAGGGTAGGGCTGTAAAATGGCAAGGAACCCAAATGAAAGAAAATAGAGTAGAAAGGGAAAAAAGGTGATAAAAAAGAGAAATACAAATATATGCAATGCTCTGGAGCTTTCTTACTCCCTCCGTGCAGAGGCACTGCTGTTCAGGTCGGTGTTAGGTAAGTGGCGTCCAGTTACGTAGCATTTGTCCTCTTGGGCAAGTACTTGGTAACTTGGTGACCACTGATGGTAGAAGTTCAGAATGTCCTAGGTGGAGTAAAAAGGTGAGGATGTGAAAGTAGTTCCAACGCTAAGGTGATTCCATGCAATGTGAGTTCAATAGACAGAGTTAAAGAGAGCAGGAAAATTTGACCGAATTCAGAGCTCTCATCCTTTTGCAGAGGCTTATTTGAATTCTGGGCTGTTTCTATAACATGCACGCATTTCATTTGCCATGGCAAACAAAGACTCTAAAGTCAGAAGTATGTGCAACCATTGGCTGGACATGATGAAATTTGCCAGGAATACATCTGAAGAAACTCTATCTCTGAACTATCTGTTGAAGCAAACAGCCTCATGTGTCTCCCATTACCCAGTGAGTTCACAGCAATATACTCCTTTTTTTCATGAGCTTGCATTTTCCAAAATAAAAGCAATCTTTGGAAATCCGTCACATAACTATCATCATAAATCATAAAACATAAAACATAAAATTGTTATTGTCTTTTCACAGATGGGAGAACTGGAGGAGCAGAGATGTGAAACTGTCTGCTTAGAGCTATACAGGAGGCCAGTGACAAATCCAGGAATCCAAGCCAAGGCTCCTAAGTTGCATTCTGATTCTCTAACCAGCACAGAAGTTTGCCTTCTGCTATTGCAGTGAGGTATGCCATAGCATTATCTGTATGTTAATAATTTACTCAAGAGGAACACACTTGAATGCGTGTCCAGTTCTGGAACTCCAACACAAGGACATGGAGCTGTTGGAGTGGATCCAGAGGAGGGCCACGAGGATGATGAGAGGGCTGAAGCACCTCCCCCTATGGGGACAGGCTGAGAGAGCTGGGGCTCTTCAGCCTGGAGAAGAGAAGGCTTCAAGGAGACCTTATAGTGTCCTCCCAGTACCTGAAGGGGGCCTACAGGAAAGCTGAGGGACTTTTTATAAGAGCAGGTAATGACAGGATGAGGGGAAATGGCTTTATGAGGAAGAAATTCTTGACTGTGAGGGTGGTGAGACACTGGAACAGGTTGCCCAGAGAGGCTGTGGATGCCCCCTCCTTGGAAGCATTCAAGGCCAGGCTGGATGGGGCTTTGAGCAACCTGGTCTAGAGGGAGGTATCCCTGGCTAACCCTCCCCTGGCAGGGGGGTTGGAACCAGGTGATCTTAAAGGTCCCTTCCAACCCAAACCATTCAATGATTCTATGTATGCCTTCTAAATAATTAAAAAAAATTCATTGAACTCTAATACTGAATTGAATTTCTGATTCACTTTTCTTTTGAGTTGGACATTTTTTTCACAAATATTTCTTCGTAAGTCATGCTCAAAACATACAGGTCTCAAAATAGGATTTAGTAAATGACCACAAGTTACTGTCCCCAGTTATCCGAGAGTAGCTTCAGTAATTCAGATTTCTAGATTTTTCGTAGTCCAATTTTAAGGTTTTCTTGAGGGTCCTGGGCACCTGTGCTTTAGCCTGCCTTTACAGGGGACTGTGGGTAGTTAGCATCTCAGAAAAAGGAAATAAAATTGTGCATCCCCATTGAGGATGTTCCAAACATTGGAAATCACTTTTGGAAATATTGCTGTGAATGCGCTGAAAAGCTCAAGTCTGGCTCCATTATAGCTGGAGTCTTCTCCAGCAGCCCCAGACAACAGAGGTGCTGCGGGTACGGAAGCCCATTACGGATCCTAATGCCGCCTGGCATATTGAGGAGCATTTGTCATAGTTTTGGCAAAGGTACAGCTTGCTTTCTGTCTCTCCTAGCTGTGTCCTCGTACACCGGTTGAGGGACATGTGCATAATGCTTCTCTTTGAGATGCTAATCTTTTGGAGCGTTAAGCAGCAATAATAGCGTTAGCAGCTGGTTTTACTCACACTGAAAGGCTTGAGGCAGCACAGCAGCTTTTTGCATAGGATAGGAAGGATTTCGTTCAGGCTTTCACCTCAATTTGACATATCCATGCTGTGGGCTTCCCAAAATAGCACTAGGATATGACACTGAAACACCACTGAAGCATTGCTTTGGTAGCTGGTATCTTACTGATTTAATAAGAGCAAATATTAAATCAGATTTGAAAACTACCTTGTTTCTACAACATGCTCCTTATAGTACCTTTACATTTCCAGATCTTTATTATCAGCAGTATACTGGGCGCAGGTGATGAGCACGCTCAGAGAGCACGGTTAGGTTAGCTGCTATTGAACCCACAGAATATCTGTAATTCATCCATGCTTCTCCCACCAGCAGGTGTCATTCTGGAAAAAGGAAAATATTGTGAATCCCAGAGCTGGAGAATTTGGCTGTGACAGGAAAAAAAGAAGGTTTGCTTTAAAATACAGCTTTTGAAGGATACGTTGCTCCAAATAAAAACCAAGACAAAGTTGGCTGGTCTGCCTTGAGGCACAGACTGTCAGAATATTTTCTCAGAATCTTTACACTGTGTAACCCTGCCATATAACGAACAGAGGGCAGAGGATGGTTGAAGCAAACCAATGCCTAGTTAACGCTGTCTTCTGCCTTTTGCAGTTGTGTGTGTCGCCTTCACCACTTTGAACTCTCCTCCCACGATGACTATCAAATAGTGATAACCATCAGTTTTTACGATGGGCTTTGGGCTTTAGTTCCCCCCAAAGGACATACACAATAAGGTGATGAATGCAGATCTCATTTACTTCGATATAAGCTTGAAGTAATCCTGTTGAAGCAACTGAAATTATCAGAATACTTCAGATTGAGTCTGAAGTAAAGAAGAGTTTCACTTTCTACTTTATAAATAAAACTTGAGCAGAAAAGAATCATGCAATCATTTTAATGTCTATTTTAATAGTTATCTCATCCCTTCAGTGTTCACCTGGCTATTAGATGCAGATTCCTTTAATATAAAGAGCATAATTCTGATTTCTGATAACCACACTGAGAAAGCTGTGCTGGAATTATGAAGAATCAAGACACCAATGGCTTATTGCTTGAGGACTCCAGGTCTGCTGAGTCTGGTCTTCTGGCTGTTAAAACCAAACTTGCTGTAAAATCCATGCAGGAGGTGTATTGCCCACTTTGTATTCCGCTGGAGATTTGTTCCAACCCATTACAGCTCTGATGGTTATAAATAGTCTTCTGTCTTTCAGCCTAAATTTCATAGAATCACAGAACAGCTTGGGTTGGAAGGGACCTTAAAGCCCATCCCATTCCAACTCTCTGCCATGGGCAGTGTCACTGAGAAGCTTAGGCTGCCCATGGCCCCATCCAAGCTGGCCTTGAGTGCCTCCAGGGATTGGGCACCCACAGCTTCTCTGGGCAGCTGTGCCAGGGCCTCACTGACCTCACAGTGAAGAATTTCTTCCCAACATCTAATCTAAATCTCCCGTCTTTTACTTTAAAGGCATTATCCCTTGTCCTAACGCTACACTCTCTGATAAAGAGTCCTTCCCTCTCCAGCTTTCCTGCAGGTTCCCTTTAGGTACTGGAAGGAATTTATCCAGGGGAAAGATGAGAACAATCTCCAAGTCTTGGCTCTGAGGAATGCATTAATATGTGAATTAATTTTATGTTTTCAAAATTTGGAATTACAATGAAGGGATGGAAAATAATTGTGCCGTAGGCACCCGTATCTTTTTCAGTAAGTTATTTAAATAAGAATGTCACAACGCTTTTCTTGTGGACAGTACAAAACACTCTGTTGCTGAATGAGAAAAAATAGCATATGAACTTAGAATTAAAAACTTCACTCTAGAATAGTTCAAAGCAATTGTCGTTTTTAGTGTTTAACTTCAAAAATGTATCAGGCTCCTAAAATATGAAGTAAAAAGAGCATCAAAGTGCTGTGAATTTAGCTATTTCATTATGCACTTTATTTTTATGGGACCTAGATGATGTGCAGCAATTATCTACAACTGGCTTTTATACGGGAAGGTATGGGATTTAGTCTGCATATCAAAGCAAAATTATATCTTTGGAGTATTATTTTCCAAGCTTTTAGTTAAGTGATCATATTAATTTTTGTTTAGTCATTTTTTTTTTCTTTATTTTATACTTTATCTTGTTAATTTTGGAAGAAATGCATGTGCTTGAGTGTAGCCCTCCTGTGTCATTTGGGAGCCCCTGGGGAATCCCAGCTGGCGTCTCGCTGGCAGTTCAATGGTGCGGATCTCCTGTAGGTCCCACATTGTCACTGTCAGCCCACTGCAGGTGCTGCAGATACTCTGGGTTGCTCCAGAGGGCATTGGGTACCTTCCTGTAGGCATCTGAACTTCTGCCTTTGATACTGCTGTAGAAAAACACTGCAAAAAAACAGTACACCTTTGCAAAGGCTTAACAAAATTAAAGGTGGCACAGCTGTGAAAGTAATTCCACCCAAGGTGTTTTATCCAAGTTTAACAAGGAGTAGGGGCAGGAATGTAATTCTGTATCTAGCAAGTAGAGGGTTATTGTGTTTAACGGGATGCCATCAAGAGTCTGTTTTGAATTAAGGTGGCTGAGCTGAGCCCGCGTGCGGGTGGGGATCTGCTGATGCTGTGGGAGTGCACAAGAAGACAGCTGTGAGGTTCAAGGTTTGAGGCACTGAACACTCCATCTTTCCCTTGCAGATAATGCATCCAGGCTCTGGCTGAGAAAATGGGACTTCCCAGCAAGAACACAGTGGTCTGAGGTTCAACAGTGGTGGGAGCCTGGCAAAAGTAAGCACAATTCCTCAGTTTGGGGCATGAAGCAGCAAACTAATTTTGGTGAAGAAAGTGGTAACTTCAGGTACCAGGCACTCAGCTACAGAGAATTAGAGAAATACACGCAGTAATTACAAAGCTATGTTAATCAGGTTCATTTTTGATGGTCTGCTGAATAGGAGGGAAGTTAAAAACCTTGAATATATTAGTTGGTGTGGTTATATAGGAATTGTACAATGCTGGACTGAAGTGTTACTGAAAAGTTCTTCCAGAATATAATGTATAAAAACTATATACTGCATACGTGTAAAATCTATAACTCGTAATAAAACTAAGGTTGTGGGAGAGTAGCAAACTGTGAGTGAAATGCACTACAGATGTCAATGAGGATTGTATAGGCAGATAAAACTTTCCCATGAACTAGTTTTTATCGGTCATTAGCATTACGATCGACAGGAATTTGGATTATAATTGCAGAAGTTTAAGAAGTCAAATTGCTACAGAAAAAGGCGCGGTGTAGGGTGACCCACGAAGCAATCAGGAAATCGGATTGAATCGAGTAAATATTAATTCTGTAATCTGCAAATGAAGCAGAAAAATCGTTCCTGTTTACTCTTTTTTTTTTGTTTTTTTTTTTTTTGTTTTTAAATGAGTCTGTATCAGTCTTTTCCAGGATGAACTCCCAGGCCAAGCGACAGTGGTTGTGTGACAGGAGAAACACACACTCTCCTCGTGTCACTCATGCCAGGAGTCTGAGCAGGACGAAGGTGCTGGAAGACTCCTACCGAGAACCGGGACTGGTTTGTCTCTTTAGTTGTCTCTTAGTTGTCCCTTTAGAAGGGAGCAATGGTATTTTGAACATTTTTACCACACACCAGAACGTGTGACAGTATTTTATGGATTGGGAATTATGTAACTGAAAGATTGCGAGATGGGAAAGATTTACAGGAAGCCACGGAGAGCTGCGACCTAAGCATCCTGAAACCTGTGACCAAGCCCCAAGGATACCTCTTGTTATTGCAGCCACCTCCAATGGCTGCTGTTTTTTATATTAATTACCAGCCCTGGTGAGATCCCCAGGACTGAATGGAGAAAGATGGGCCTTCAGTGATTTTAGTCCAGAGGAAGACTCCTGAGTGGTTCTGGGAAGCGAAATGTTTGGTGCGTGGCACGAATTGCAGAATTCCTATTTAAAAAAACCAATAAAAGATGGTGTGAATCTGCACCTGGGAGGTAGTGCATGTTTTGAAAAAGGCAATCCAAAAAATAATGCGCTGGTATCTAAACTCTGGGATCTGCAATGTAAGGTTTTATAAGTGACACATCTTTATGCTGGGACGTGAAACATATAATTAAAATAATGACTGTAAGCAGAGATCGATGCAAACATTATCCGGATCATATATGTAGATATTAAAGAAATTTCTAGTGATAACAGAAAACACTTCAAAAATTTACCCTCCTCTCCCCAAATTTTTTAAGGCCTAATTTGCCTATTCATTTTTAATTTTTTTTTTTTAGTATTTTCAGTTGTGTTACATTTTGCTGAGGAACAATTTGGCTTTCCTGTTGTTTGAATAGGAGTCCCCGAGTCCTGGTCCCAAATGGCAGTATTTTCACTGCACTGGCAGCTGTGTGTTTGTGGTCACCCCACGGCAATGTTTGTGAGGAATGTATACAGTGGCATTGCCTCTTCCAGAGAGCACCGGGAGGAAAATAGCGTGTGGCCAACCCACACGTAATTTGTTCTCCTTAGCGGAGGTCTCACATATGCGGTACTTAAATGGCACTTTTTGTTTCTGGGTAAGATGAAGGTAACTGATAGAAACCATTCAAAAGCCTCTCGGGCTGTTGCTTATGTTCCCTGCAATGGGCTGAAGAGAACAGCTCTTTGGAGACGTGGCTTTACATTGAACATACGCAGGGCTGTGTCATTATTAATTCTGCAAATGTGTTTACAATGGTTAGGTAAAATATTTAGTTACTATTTAAATATTTTGATGTATTATAGCTCATACCCGAATTTTAGATGTCTACTGCACTTAACATTTCCAATTTAAATAACCGGTTTCATTAAGGTTTTTAGTGATACAAATTAATAACAAAAGGCAGTTAATGCAGAGTACGGTTATGAGACCGAAATACATGTGGTTTAAATTTAAAGAATTAAATGTTAGCATTTCCCTATAGAGAAAGGTTATTTGGGCAGTGGTGTACTGACATTATCACCACCCACGGAGAAGGGGACCTGTTGATCCTATTGGTTAAGTACAAATTCAGAAACGGAAGAAATGTTGGTCTAGAGGGTTTGCTTGGTGTGAGTGAATCACACAGGAAAAATGCTGATACCTAGAGTAGCTCAGTGACCTTCTTTGATGGTTAGAAAGAGAAATAAGCACACAAGGTTTCTGTCAAAGTCAGAAGGTTTAGGTTGCTTGCCGGGTAAAATCGGCCCAGGTTATTAATATAGTGGAAAGTTAAATGATGAGCATGGAAGTATGATAATAAGTGCTGTTGTAAATGAGACAGAAATGATTTTCTGTGGCCAGTAAGAACGATAATCCAACACGTTAACCATTGGGCTCGAGGGCTGCTAAGAAAATAAATGTGCAAAGTGGATAAAATAAAGGCTGAAAGTATGTTTAAGTAGGTGTTTCTTCAAAGCTTTCTTCAGGAGGGTGTTTCTGGACACTCTGCCCTACTGCTTTTGGCAAGACATGTCTGTTGAAATAAAGGTAAGCATGCGGCTTTCGTTCTAGCAGAAAATAGTGCTAACTGTAGCTCGGGATTTATGCATTTTTGTAATAATTTTCATGGACTTATCTAGAAACGAATCTGTTGAAGGTAACAATTACGAGCTTGGCACTATTTAACGTTAGTTAAATCTGACAACACTGGGACGGCTTCACCTATTATTCCTGGAAGAAACTGCAAAATCGGGTGGTTTTAGGGAGTTTTGTGTAGATGTGGGACCGCACAGAGAAGGCAGCTCTCAGCATTCAGTACGTGTAGGGAAAGCTTGGCTCTGACCCTCAGGCTGACAGCTTGAAAACGGACTGGGCTGAAACACAGGCTCCAGTGCTCGGCACCTTGGCTTTTGAAAATTTCTGTGTGAGACCTAATTTCAATCTGAAAAGTCAAAACACCGTGGTTTGTCATCAGTTTTGCTTTGTTTGAACCTAAAACTCAAAGCAAAACTCTTGGTGTGTAGAACTGTACAAAGCAAAACGTAAGAAAGTGAACCCAAGAGCTCTACAGACTGAACAAGCAAGTTTCACTTAACTCTCAAAATAATCCCCATTTTGCAAGTTCACTTTTCAATCGCACATGTGGTAGATGTCAAAATTGAGCTGGTTTCACTATGGGTAGTGCAGCTCCAAAGCATCATACCATGAGCAAGGTCTCAGCGCTTGCTCTCAGTCTCAGCTGGTACTTTGGACGTCTGTCAAGAGATGAAAGTTTCTCTGCCTCAGCTTGGTTACATTTAACTTTTGTTCAGCTCTAAGACAGTGATCTGTATGTTCCCATATCCAGCTCGAAACTCATTTCCTAAATCTCTGATAATGCTCTAAATGGCACCCAGTCCTGAAATAGCAGGAGCCACTCACTGCACCTCTGGGAGGTCATTCTTGAAATCATGTGTGTTCAGTTCAAGGCCTGATGTTGCAGAGGTGCTGAACATCTGCTGCTCTTCCTTGCTAGCCCACAAACTGCAGGTGCTCATGCCACTGAAAATATCAGATGCCTACTCCCCAGGCACTCTTATTCAAAATGAGGCAACAAGCAGCCCTCTGCTTTGCTTTAGCTTTTTATAAAATCATAGTGCAGTTGGCTAGAAACAAACACACGAGCTGTGCCCATACAGCGACACTTCTAGCAAAGCATTGCTGAGTGTTTGGGAGTTCAGACTAGTCAGGATCCCTCCCTTCATGGAATCACAGAATCATAGAATCATTAAGGTTGGAAAATACCTGTGAGACCATCTAGTCCAGCCACCAACCCATCCCCACCATGCCCACTAACCATGTCCCTCAGTGCCACATCTACACAGTTCTTTAACACCTCCAGGGACGATGCCTTCGTGGGCAGCTTGTTCCAATGCTTTACCACTCTTTCTGGGAAGAAGTGTTTCCTAATATCTAACCTAAACCTCCCCTGGTGCAACTTGAGGCTATTCCCTCTCATCCTATCACTGTTGCCTGGGAGAAGAGGCCAACCCCCACCTCGCCATGACCTCCTTTCAGGGAGTTGAAAAGAGCAATAAGGTCTCCCCTGAGTCTCCTCCAGACTAAACAATCCCAGTTTCCTAAGCCACTCCCCATAAGGCCTGTATTCACTGAGCAGCTGATCCATTTCCTTCCCATTTCCAAAAAATATTGAGAGACTCACCTCCTGAGCTCCCAAAATGACCACTGATGGAAAAGTGAGGCCTTGGCAGCAGTGGGGCTGGGTGAGTCAGTGTCTCGGATGTAGAGCTGAACCTCTGGCGGCTTTGTTAAGAAGTGAGGACTAGAGAGATGTTCAAAAGAAATATAGTATCTGATCATCAGTGATCTTATGTGCATGTCTTTTCTTTATTCAGGAAGCAGATGTCAAATTCTCATGACAAACCAGGACCTAGAAAAGTGCCGAGTGCCAGGGGAATGGCTGAACTTGAACATTTAAGGATATCTGGAAATACACAAGCTGAATTACATGAGGATTGTGTTGCAAGTGGAATTTACAATATAATGGCTCACCTCTGAGTGAGCTTTGTTATGTGCTAGCATATGTTACAGGGAAAGCCACCGGGCTGTTGATGGAAAGCAAATATTATGTGACCCTGAATCTCACTTGGTATTTCAAACCATAAGAGTTTCAGATTTGAGTCAGAGTAAGTAGGATATATGTATGTATGTATATAGAAGCTTTTAAGCTATGAGCAAGGTTCCTGCCTTGGCAATATTTTCACCTCAAATTGCACATTTGATCCTCTATTCTTGTAAATCATTGTAGCCTCAATCAAAAGTCAGAAGTCAGATGAGAAGCTTCCAAATTTTGGCAAGAAATCCGATGCAGAAACATTTACAGTCTTCTCTTTTCTTCTCTGGCCACTTGGAGCCCCATCCACCCATGTTACACCTTGCTTCTCCACAGGGTTTCCTGCGTACAGGTGACATCAGGATCTGTCAGATTCCTAATTTGCCCCTTTGGAGCTTCCAGCAGCATCAAATCTTTCCGTAGGAGCAGAAACGTTCTTAGCATTGCATGGAGAACACCCTCAGCCCAGGATCTTCATTGGAACACTCCTCTGGCAGAGCAAGAGCAGGAGAGGATGGCACATGAGAGGCACACGTGGGGAAAAAACCTATTTTTCTAAGACATCTAGCAAGCTGTGCGAAGAGCTGCTTGCAGAGGAGAGTGCTGCAAGGTAGGAGTACAGGCTCTGCTTAAGAGAAAATCTGCCTCAGTCTACAAAACAATCCCACCACAAAATAAAATTAAAAGTAATGAGATTTTCCACTGTTAACTTAATAGCAGCAAACCACATGTTCTAAACAATGTTTTAATTTTTTTT
>JANHGO010003326.1:0-27441 GCA_024606505.1 Aquila spilogaster | reverse complement strand
AAATGGGGTAGTGATTGCAATTCGAACTCTAAGCTGTATAATGTATTCTTCTCTTTTACTGATCCAAAAAAAAAGAAAAAGAAAAAAAAAAAAAAAGTCAAAGATTTGGGCAAAGGGAGGCTTAGCTCTTTTGGCATTCTCTGCTTTCCCAGTGATAAATATGCTTTTTCCCAGTGTGCTCTGGCTGCCAGCAGTCCCTTCCTCCCCCTCAGGCCCACAGCCCTGCTCCTGCCCAGGCTCTGGGGCACCTCTGGGCAGAGCAGAAATGGGGCTCTGTGGGAGGGTGTGCAAATGGCAAAAAAAAAAAAAAAAAAAGTCACATTTATCAATTAAAAAGTCAAACACTCATCTTCATGGGTCAGATTGGCCACAGATAAATATCTCGATGTATAATTATTCAGTAAGTTTAGTAATATTTATTATTCTCTGTTATTTTAGATGTATAACAAGTGACCTGAAGCGTAGCATGCCATGTTGGGATGTGTATTTTGGCTGTGATTTGCAACTCCCTTCATCCAGCACCTCTGACTTCTGCCTCCTGTTGTGGGGCCAGGAAGGGGAGTTTGCTCTGTCCAGCCCTGGCCCCAGGACAGGGACGGGCACAGGGCTGCCAGCTGCTGCCTGAGCCCCTCAGCATCCTTCTCATGCCAGCCTGTCTGTCAGCAGGGGCTGCGGGTGACTACAATAGCTTGTAAGTTGTAAATTTGTCTTGTTTTTTGGTTTTCTTTTAATGGAGGGGAGATACTCTGTTAGCACATGCAGCACACAGGCACAAAAAAGAGCCAAATCTTCAAAGAGAGAATGGTTTCATTTTTGCTTCATTAAATTAGCAAATGTAATGACTAGTTTAAATGCTAACAGCTACATGAGAGAGAAAAACTTCTGTGGTGTACCTGCCTGCAGTCTGTGCGCTCCTCGAAAGCTGAAGTTTCTGAAAACTGTTGCATTCAATAGCTTTTAGTTTGACCGTGTAAATATTTTATTTTCATTTGAAAGAATATTTCTCAGTTGTGGCCTGCAAGATGAAGGCACACAATTAATATGCATCTTGTGAGGGAGTGGTTCAGGGAACTGATGGGGTGATATGAAGCCTTTTACTCTGGGTCGCATCTCGAGCTGGAAGTGACAGAAAGTTAATACTGTAAGAATGCCATTTGGTGGCTGCTCTGCGATAAGGGGGAGCCTAGCTTAATGTGTCAGCACCTTCACAAATGCATTACCAGTGGCAGGAGAGGTAGCTGGATACCATACTATACCAGTTGTTTTCCTGTAAATCCTAAAGTGGTGATTTCTATCTCACCAAGTAATGCTGTTTCCTCCCAAATGACAATTATCCCTTGCTCTCTTGACTGTCTGGGCATTACAGTGATGTCTAATATGACAAATTAATATCGGTATGATAATGCATTTCAATTTCCTAGTGAAATTTAATGACTCATAAAAAGAAAAAAGGTGCTGCCTGCTTTGTGTGACCCATCAGCTCTCTGAGCCACTGCCTGTGCAGTAGGAATGTTATGGGACCGCTGGCTGGGGGCCTGGGTACAAGAAGTGACACTCCACTGACACACCTGCACTCAGCTCCTGGACTTCCATGCTTAACTAAAGCACTGAACTTCTTGCTTTTCCCTCTTTAGAATATTCTACTCGCACCCAACTTGCCTAGAAAAAAAATCTTGCAAGGCATACGGGTTCATTCCCAGCCGATTAGTCACTCTCCATGGGCTCAATGGAGTTTCTAAGGGGATGCAGCCTTGAAATAGTGCTGCTTTCACCTCACACACAGCAGGTTGTTCAGTAAGGACCTGCTCTGGCTCTGGCTCTCTTCACCTGAAACTGTAATCCTGCAGTAGGTCAGCTGTCTTTTAAAAGGTGTTTTTGAACCTGACATGGATTTTGGATGAAGATTTATATCTACTCCTTACCCAGAGGAGTGCATTGACTGTCATTACAGATAAGAAAAATTCAGTTCTCAGCTCTCCCAGTGACCTCTTGAGACACTCTGGATAGGTCATGTACGGCCAGTGAGGTGGAAGGATGATGATATAGTAATGATGAAGGCATCAAAATAAAATGTTACACATAAAGCTTTACAAAAATTTGGCAACATTAAAAAAAAAAAAGAGAGAGAAAATTAAAGTAATCCTGCCCCTCTGTGCCTCAGGTCCCTATGTATAAAACATTTTCCTCCATCAAGGCAGACAGAAGCAAAGCCCAATCCTTCATGTGCATTTCTGTGTCATCAATATTCTATGGGAAACCAGTGGTGATTGAGGTCTTTAGTGATGTGACATAAATAACAACTCAGTTTCAAAATATTATTTGCTCACTGAAACATCGTTTCCAGCACTGTGCTGTTCATAAAGGCATGGGTAAGCAGAAGGCAACTCGTGCAAACTGTGAGAGCTTTTGTAACTCCATCCTACACATCTAATTGATCAGCTATGCCAAAAAGAACAAAAGTCTTTCTATAGCTATTGTTATTGTATTACAGGTTATGCAGATAAGGTTGCAGCTACAGCCAGACACATTTTTTCCAGATAAACTTTCTTCACTGAGAAATACACATAATGATCACAACCTTTTGTGAATCAATATTGAGTTGTTCTTTTTAAAGAAGAGTATGAAACTGTTTTTATTCTAAATTTACTTGCAGTCAATTAGAAACATCTAGGAAGTTTGAAATGAATTTTAATGAAATATGAAATATTTTTTTAGCGTTATAGTTCATCAAGATATTGGATAAGATTTCACAGCAGACCTTTGCTGTTGCATACACAGCTGAACTGAACAAGTTACCTGCCTGGCATCACTAGTCACCCTTCTACCTCCTGTACACTCGCCCTTTCAGGCAGCAGCTTAATGCCTTTTAAATGCACCTTTAAATCATCTTCTCTGCTCCTTCATGTCATTGCCACAGTCTCTGCTTAAATTAAAAAAAAACACAGTATTCTCATTCCTCATTACATACTGGTAGTTTGTTTATGAAAAGAATAGGAATCAAAAGTAAATTTTTGTCTGATTCTCAACTTTCCCAGGCGTTTGGACACAGCTTCTGGTCAGTGTCCCACAGTGAAGGAAGAAAGGAGAAACACATGAGGGCAGCGACCACCATGTGGGCCAAATCCCAGTCACTGATGCCAAGGAAGTTCCAGCACTGACTTGTGTAGCAAAGAGCTAGAAGCTTTGGAAGATCAGAGACATTTATGGAGTTGACAATAAAGATGCTAATTCTCCTTAATCCTCTAAGTCCCATGTTATGTGCAGTATGCTATTAAGTAAATTCTTCAGTAACAACAAAAAATCAGTATCCAAAACTTCTGAAATCCTCTTGACACTGACTATACTTTCCTTTCTCACTGCCTAGGTTTATAGCAGTTGTAAACTCCCCCAGAAGGACAATTCTGAGGACTGCACAGCAAGCGTACAAACTTGTCCAAACAGAGTTTGGTCTGGATATTTTGATTGCTGGGTTAGTTTTCTGGCACATCTGACACTTCATTTGGTGACTAGAGTTCATTGGGATTTTGTGGGTGGTTTTCCAGGGCTTTTCCTAATCCCTGTTACCAGTCTCTGCCTCAGTTTGCCCCACTGTAAAATGGACACGTCACAACCTTTCCAACAAGATAACCTGAAGCTTCATGCAAAGCAATTTGAAATGATGGATTCATAGCTGTGCTAAGTGCAGTGCATTATTAATAAACTAATTAGATAAAAATAACAACTACGAAAGTAATTGTGTGGATCCTGATAAAAGGCAACTGGTAACAAGGGAAGAACCTTGCCTATTACTGGAGCACATAGCTTCATAGGCAAATTAAAACAAGGACTGTGTCCTCAGAGTTTTGGGCAATCCAGGCTACATAATTGATTTGAGAAGAGCTACTCCATGCTACTGTGTAATTACAGAAATATTTGCTCTTCTGGTTCCCACTCTCCTTGTCATGTTCTACCTCACTGCCCTTTATGCTAAAGCCTTTGTTGATGAGGGGACGGAAGCAGTATGGACAAATAAAGCAATTAGCAGGTAGAGGGAATGCTACCAGTGTTAAAGGACAACACACAGCCTTTAGTGGGACATTTACTGAGTAGCAGTCTAGATCCTGCAGGACAGAAGAAAAAAACAGATAATCCAGAAAAACAGTTTCAAAAGACCCTTTCTCATATGCATGTTGTATTTGAGAAGTCCTGGCAGGTGGAAAACATTTTCAAATTGTCTGTATCCAAAATATGATGATTTTACTTTAAATAACTAACCACAATTTTAATGAGTTTACCTTCCAACTTTTTTTTTTTAATTTATAATCCAGAATTTCATCATCAGAGTGCTCTTGTTTCAAGCGTTCACTGGCAGTAAGCAAACGGCGTCATTTCTGAAGAGCTAAGTCTCTTTGCAAGTTGTGCAAAGCCAGCCAGGAGAGGGAGCCAAGCTCTTGAACAAACCTCTCTTCCTGGCTCTCTGACACCCTGGGAAGGAAGCTGAGCCATTTTGGCCAATGCTCCACTGTGAACACAGAGCTTGTGTCAACACATTGCAGAGGAAGGGATGAAAGTGACTGGGAGACAAAATAGCGCATGGTGTCCCCAAACAAATGCTGGATGATTGGTGGTGAAAGAGAGGGTAGAAGGAAGACAGACAAATGAGGACTAGTGAAAATTAAGATACTGTAGTTTCTCACTTTCAATACTTCCATTGCTTTTCAGGAGATTATTTCAAGAGATCGTTATAATCTGTAGGCCCTGGTTCTTTTCATAAATCACTATTTCATGAACTGGACACAAGAGTGAAGAATATTATAAATTTGGTTGCTGCAGAGTATGGTAAACTGAGATTACCATAGTTCTAAACTTGGATTAGGATTGCAATACCAGGCCTGGAAATGCTTGGAGGTGTCACCACTCATCCAAGGACACCCTGGAGGCACTGGGTGGAGTTTAAAGCTCTGATCTCCAGAAGAGTCCGGGCTACTCTTCATCTTCATAGCATGCC
The DNA here is from genome assembly GCA_024606505.1 of Aquila spilogaster. Classification (NCBI taxonomy): domain Eukaryota; kingdom Metazoa; phylum Chordata; class Aves; order Accipitriformes; family Accipitridae; genus Aquila; species Aquila spilogaster. The sequence continues at coordinate 22,454 of JANHGO010003326.1, read as the reverse complement.
AGCCCAGAGCACCAGGTGGAGGCATGCCTGAACATTTAGCAGGCATGAGCCTTGGTGCAGATGTGATCTGAGAAGAAGTGCTGAGGAATTTGTGTAAGTAAATGTTCTCTACCCTCCGTATATTCAGTAAAAAATAAAAATAAAAATAAATGGCAGTAATGCTAAGGTTTACCTCATTCCTCCTCGTGAACAGTGTAAAAGTAACCTCCTGATGTAAAAATAAATCTTATTTTTCCTTTTTTTTCACTGCTAAAATTCAGCATTGCTGTTAGTAGACATCAAGAATACATAAGTCCATAGGTGCTGTGACTGCATATGATAAATGGCTGAATCACTGTCACTCCTAATTAGAAACTTGTATTTTACCAGAGCTGGGTTGGAGAGTAAAAGGAAATGACCATACATAATTATCTAAGATAAATGAGAAATCAAAGAAACCACATAGAACATGAGGGGGAAAACAATCATGTCTTAAATTTTTAAGTGGAGAAGCATTAGTAAGTAAGAAGACTATTTCATTCAGGGCCATTTGTCACGTTTTTCCAGCTGAAAATCTGGAAGATTTTCTGATTTTAATTTAACGTTATTTTTTTTCAGTTTGTAGTTTTCAAAATTAAAAATTTCTTTTGAAAAATAATCTCTATTCCTTTACCTTTAGTAGAAGAAAAAAAACATTAAGACTGTAATGGAGTGAGCAATTACCAGAAAACTTGAAAAAATCCCTTTATGATAAATAATATGAAAATTATATTTCAAATAAAACAAAGTGCTTAATTTTGACTGCTTTGTCTTGAAATTTCACTTTGAAATGAAAAAAATCTTTATACTTCCCCTGCATGTGTATTCTTATAAATATTGTTTTCACAGCAGGAATATTTTTCTCTCGATATTTTCATCAGATTTAGTTGTTGTTACCTGTTGCAATCATTTCTTTGTAGAGCCAAATAAAGTAGTTCATTACTACTGACTTTATCTATATTTCATAGGTTGCTCTGAAAGTAATGCCTTCCATGAAAATAACAGCTACAAAGCACACAACAACGCTATTTGATTGAGAAAATTCTCAGCTATAAAACACTACTTTTCAACTGAGTTACCACTGCTAGCTATACATTTTCACCAGTAGTGAACACAGGCCTGCATGCTGTACTCATAACAATGTGCACCAGTGGAGATGACCCACTATTACTGTTGCCACTGCTGAAATGCACCACCCACCATCTCTCTGTGTTCACATCCGCTGTTTGGTCTCTATAAACTTTCAGTAAGTGTCGATGAATGTCAGTAGGAGCCATTTTTTCTGCATGGAGGAATTCAGTGACACATTTGCTTCTTACTAACTTCCATGTCAAACACCATTTTTTCAGACTGCCCCTCTGCTGCCATCTGTCACACTGCAACAAAATGTAACAGGACATTGGCAAGAAGTTTCAACTTCTATTGCCATATCACCAACATCTGACTCTGACTTCATGGGTCAACAAAATAAAATAGAAGGCATTACTTTCAGAGCAACCCTCATATCTTGAACTTTTTTTCCACTGTGCAGGTAGGAGCTTCTCAGAAGTGCACCCAAAATAAACTGAAGATGAACAGTGATGAACTGAATTGAAAACAAAAAGAGCTATTTCCTTATTCATACCTTAAAGATCAAAGTATTTGGATCAAAGACAAACATACTTTAGTTTCCAAACTATTTTCTTTTCATACTGTTTCTTCAGGCACTTCAGCCAAGCTACGCTAATGTGAGCCTCTCCAGAGACCTATAATGGGGAGTGAGGGATCAGCTTTGAGATGTTTCAGAGAAACAGCCCCAAAGATGGATACCCTAAATCAATGGAGAAACTATGCACAACTCTTTTTCCATGGAGCTCAAGGGAGGCAATGTAATAGACTTCCTTCAAGTTAGATGTTAGGAGTGTTTTTTCTTCCTGTGGTCTCTGCAGGGCAAGATCATCCTCATGAAATGGTGACATCAATTTGCAAAAGAGAAAACTGAGGCACAGAAGGAAGCAAACCTGAATGGAAAAGGCTGGATCTGACCCTGACCTCCAAAGTCCCAACCTGGTGCTCTCTCACTGAACCACGCTGTGCTGCAATGGAAGGAAACCTATGTCTAGCCATACTTGCTTTGCACATCTACACCAAAAATTGATGTTCCTGAGTTTTCAGGCATGGCTGCATGCTGCAGAACTCCATTGATTATTGTTTCCAGTGAGTGGGAATAAAAGGCAGATCTTGCTACATGAGTGACCTCAACGCATATCTCGTCAGCAGCTGCATATGGCAGCTTCCGAAGCATTAGCACGAATCCCGACAGCTATCCTGTACATCTTGATTAAAGTCAGGGGGAGTTTCAAGTCTATTATTAAATGTTCGATTATGCTGTGCAAGCAACAACAGAAACAAATTGATAAGAATACGGTAGAAGACAATAGTTTGAGCAAAGGACACCTCTAAAATGTGTTCGTGAAGGGAGCCTGGAGTGATTGAATAATGAACAAATTTGTAAAAATCAACATCTGTTTGCAGGTGAATAACAAACAGAGGAAAGGGCAGAATTAGTTCAATGAATTATGCATTATGAATCTTTTAACATGCGCTGATATCTATAAAGATAATTATTCTAATGTAAATAACAAGCCTTTAATATTTATGCAGTATTAATAGTCTGGAGAGTCTGAAACGATAGGTAAAAATGAAAATGTCTCTTCAGTGTTTTTCAGTGAAAAACAGATTTATCACAATGTCACAAAAGCAAACGAGCCAGGTTTGGCACACCTTTACTTCATGGGGATCCAGCCTGCCCTAATGCTGAGTTCTGGACAGAACGAATGCCTCTACCTCACAGCCATGCCACGAAGGGAAAATCAGTGCCTGCTGAACTCCCTGGATATTACAGAGCACTCAGACAGTGACAAAACTGGAGATTTCACTTTCCTCTTTGCTTTGAGATAAGGATCTCTGTACCTACTTAGTGCAATCACAGCAGAGAGCAGAGAAAGGAAATGAAAAGCCCCTTCCCCTCCCCTATGAGAACATAGTGTGTGTGGGAAAAAAGAGAGAGAGGCTATAGAAAGCCCTGTGCAATCACAGCTGGGTTGTTAATTGCTTCGCCCTGTGCACAGAGCCATACCTTGTTGCTCCTCTGCAATAAGGAATGGCCACCCAGCCCAGCAGGCTCAGAGCAAGGGCAGAAAGGTTTTCATATTCACCTGCGCTATTTTTGTATAACCAAAATGCCCGTGTGTTATCACAGGCACGACTCAATCTTGGCTCCCACAGATGACAGCAGAACTGAAAGTCAGGGAGTGATCGTGTGTCAGAGAAAGGATTGGGTTTCTCAAACGCCTTTTTGTTAAATCTAGGTTATAGGAAGGGAAAAAAAGTTGGTTCACAGGAGCAAATTGAACCAAACACACTGCCATGTACCCGGCCACTGATCACAGCAACTGGAAGCCCAGCTGCTAGGGAAAACCAGACTTTCCCATCAAATCTGTCTCATTCGTAGCTAGCACACTGATTCCTTGGGAGTTTTCACAGGTACCTTTGGGAAACAAGGTTGCTGTGTCCATTTTCCTTCTGTGTGGTCGTGGATTCCTGCAAAAGCTTCTTCCTCGGAGGTCTGATCTGGTACAGTTCCCCGACTCTTTTACTTGAGATGCGAAACTGGCACAGACCAAGTGTGACACTGTATCGAATTGCACAGAGCCTGCAAAATATTTAAAAGAAATAATTAACCTGACCTCCAGGATATTAATATAGTGACAACAGCCCCTGCAAGATATAAAACTGGCACCAAGTGTAAGAGCTTCCATTAGGGCTGTAGGTTTTTAGTCCCACTAACGGCCATTTCATCTGAACATGTGGAAATAAAAACAAACAATAATAGGACTTACAAAGCATTCAATGCATATTTGCCCATAAACACGTTGTATAAATAAAAGCTCTTTTTTTAAAAAAAAAAAAAAGTGACAAACGAATCAATGTGTATTCTATTATGGAATAATAATATCCCATACCACATGTGCTGCTCAAGCAAATCACTTTAGCTGTTATAATAGTATTTTCCATTTGGTGGTACAGCTTATATTTTGATCTGTTGATTAAGGACCTGCCCCCGAGGAAGTCAATGACAAGAGTTCCCTGAGCTTAAAAAGAGAAGGAAAATGTGTAAACGATTTGGCCACAAATAAGGAAACAAATGTATTTTTTTTCCTTTCTCCTGGCGTGATGACTACAAAGCCGGTTGAAGACAGTGGAAAGGCTTGCTCTTTGCTTCAGCAGCTTTCGATCTGGCCCTGAGCGTGTTTGTGTGAGATAAATTTTGGCACCACTGGCAACCCCACCTCATACCTCCCACAGAGAATATGTCATCTTTCTCTGTGCTCATGCATGCAAAAGCTTTATCTCTTTTGAAATATTGCCCAGAATCAAGCTATGTTTACTTAAGTAATAGAGAGGTTCACTTATACGCAATAATTTCTTCAATGGCGAGGCTGTCTTTCCTCAGTTATACTTTGGACTTTGTTCCTCTTTAGCTTCTATTTTCCTAACTTGATGATTTTATCCAGGTTTGACAATGGGGCTGGATTTTATTTATTTATTTATTTTTGAAGTTACACACCTGGAATTAGCTTTCTCTGCCAAGAATTACAGTGCACCTGGAAGTACTAAATCATTTTTATCTGTTTTTTTGGTGGCTTTGCACAATGCAATTGCATCTCTTTAAATCCTACTTCTACAAAAGTAAATGGCAGCTCTAGACGTAGCACTTTATGAGCATGGAGCTATCATGTGAGCTGTGCACCGTGTGTCTGCCTCCACCAGCCCCAGCAGCAGTGAGCTGAGAGCCGCCTCTTGGGGTTTCTTTCCTCTGCAATGGCTCTGCTTACCTACATAACATATGGAAATGTGAGCATACACTTAGAGCAGATTGTTTGCTATGTTTACACCAGTTCTAACACTAATCCCCATTAATGTTTGATATTGCTCCCAAAGAGTTTAAATAGATGTCAGGCCCCGGATCCATTGCATACACGTTAGGCATCGTATATGCTTCAGATAGAAAGATACCGAAACGCTACAGGGTGCCCTTTTTTAACATCACGTTTACCGACTGGATTAAACCACATCAAGTGTATGCAAAGCCCTGCTACTTTCATGATTTGTCATCACATTTAAGTGTCCTGTTTTCAAGGAGAACATAAAACAGTTTCACATCAACATAGGAGTCCAACTTCTTGCTTTTGCACTCAGTTTTTTTTTCCGTATATCAAACAAGTCTGAAGGTGCAAAGTGAAATAACACCTAGAGGCATTCCTACAAACATAAAACCTGTATGTAAATCTCTGTAAAGGGTACCCAGTTCCATACGACCTTGATCTTAGCTGGAGCCTTTCTGAAGCTCTGTCACGCGAGCAATAGCAACAACATGACGCTACACACATCACTATCACAGATGAGCAATGCTGTCTGTGAGAGCACTCCGGGGCAGCACAGAGCGAAGAGCAAAAACTAGATATTGAGACACTTGCAATTGAACCAAGTTGATCTTCTCTTTTAGGCTACCAACAATTAATTCTCACTTTAGCCAACCACAGAGAAAGTGAAGGAAAGCTGTAGACACAGTCGTATCCATTAAAGTATACAGTTTTTTAGTGAGAAAAATAATTGGACTTCAAAAGTTAATACCTTTTGTGGCTGGTGACAATTTTATGTTAAGGACTAAGCTGTATCTCTACTTTTTCTAAGCTCATTATATCCTTTAAGTAGTTCAAATTTCCAGATAGCCAGCAGCAGAACCAGGTAAGCAGGCAAAATTAGTATGGCTGGGAAAAATTGTATCTGTCACACAGGTCTGGTTCCCACACACTCTTGTTACATCATTACTTAGTCTGTTAACTAGGAAACCAATTAGGCCAGAGAGCTACTGTCAGGTGACCAAAACACGAAAATGCACAAGAAACCTTACCCGAAAGATGGGATTTCAGCAGAGGCCCTCAGATAGCTGACTCCTCTTCTGCTGCACTGCAATTTTCGTATTTCGTTTCACCCCTGCTTTCAGGCTGAGCTCTGAGGTCCTACAGATTGATGGTTAAGGCAGCCTTGTTTCTCTCCCCTAACAGGTGCATGGAGAAAACTGTTCCCAGCATCAAAAATTACACTAAATTACGTGATAATTTCTCTCATTTACCCAGGAAAATTTCCTTCTCCTTTGCAGCTTTTAATTTACAGTGTGAGAACAAGGCAGTAGCTGCAGAACAGAACACTGAGCGCAATTCTCTGTGGGTAGCAGTTTGTTCATCCTAAAGCAAAGGGGTGTGTGAGACCAGGGCGCAGCTAAAGTTTCAGGGCACGAACCTCTTCAACAACTATTATTTGTTTTCTACAAACGTTGAAGGCATTCCTCCTCGCACAGAGGAAGCAACACAAAGGTGGCTGGGCTCAGCCTCGGGAGAAAAGCGTGCATGGGTGGAGGAGGCCAGTGCGGGGCACCATCAGGACAGATGAAAGCCAGCTTCCTGCAAAGCACACGTGAGAAGGGAGTATGCATATATACACATATGAAACTAAATACACCGAATCTCTATCCTATATAATTGATCTAGCTGTAGTATTGTTACACATATGAAAAAGACTGCTTATATGACTGTAATATGATTTTAGATGCACATATAGGCACATACATACATTATATATAAATATAAACATATAGGTATTGCATACTACAAATGATACAGATATTTTTTAGCTTGCACATCTATTCCTGATACTGGCACCACCATAAGAGGTGTGGCTCAGTCACCCCAGTGACTTGCTAACTTGCTCATGTCTACAGAAAACCTGCAGCACCTCTAATACCTTTGCTCCAGGCCAAGAGCATTAATAAGCCTTAGTTACTTCTCTATATACTTGCTCAGATTTGTTTTCTCGTAGGACAGTGAGAACTGGGGAAAGAGTTGATTAAAAATGCCCCTCTAAAGCCTCAAGAAAAGGGTATATGTACAAGGGGAGGGCAGTGAGAGCATGGGGATCCTCACTCATTTCAGGATTGGGCTCAGAAACCATCACTGCTCCCATTTGATCGCCAGTACATTACTATTGGTTTAAAGCACTTTTTACCCATTGTGGATCCCTTCATTTCTATTTGTCTTTCTTCTTCATTGCGTTTGGTAAATGATCATCAGAGGAAGAAAACTAATCAGAAATACTTTCCTTCCTGATGATTTTGTCAAGCAGATGATTCGATCACTGTGTAGAGAAAAGCAAACCAGTCTGTGCCGGCCGGCTGCCAGCCCGGGGAACCAGGCTCCCGCATGTTTTCCAGCACAAGCACTTCATTATTAATTCATGCTCCAGGTCCTCTGTACATGCTGTTACTAATATTAGGTTTCAACAGAGTAATGAGCAACAGTAATAGACTGACTATCTTAATATATTTTAAATAATGTTTGAAATACTACATTTGAGTTTGTATTTTTAATTGGGGTGTGGGCAGGGTTATGACAATCTTCCTACTGTTTTGCAGCCAGCAAGCAAATAAGATAGGGATTGTTCTGATCAGAATACTGAAAGCCAGTCTGATTTAGGGAATGGATCTGAAATACAACACCAAACTCAAAAGCATGAGGGAAGTTTGGCACTGGCTTCTGCAGCCAGTCTTTGACCCATCCCTATATGACAAGAGGACTTTTGATATGGGACTATAGGAAAAGTAAACAGTTGTCAGAGCAGAACTCGTGGATGCTTTGGATCTTTTTGTAAGATACAAAACACATGAGCTGCCCAGGGACTATTCGACACTCAAGAATGACACTTTCATTAATTAAAGGGGATATGGGTTAGTAAAGCACAGAGAAAGGGGGTAGTTGTGGTATAAATCCATACCATAATGATACATACAGTAGGGGAAAAAAAAAAAAGACAGGCAAGCTGTGGGTCTGAAAACCCTACAGGGCTTCAAAGTCCTTTCTACTGCTGTGCTTCAGACAGGAGCATAGGTCAGCATCCCTTCCTTAGTTGGATATACATATATTAAAGGACTCATTTAAAATTTGAGCTGGGGAAAGGGCCAGTGCCATTTTTCTGTAAGCGTGCTGTGCACGTTTCTGAATGCACTCTCTTTGAGAGGGAGTTCGCAATGAAGATTTCCCTGTTCTGGAACTCACTCCTCCTACTTGGTCTGTTGGAGCCTGAATACATTGACCCATGGGGCACATTGCAAAGCCTAACTATTTTCCCAGGATTTTTCTGAATGAATGACTTGAGTAGGTAGAGAGAAGAACGTTTCATTTGTACAGTATGTGGAGGGTTTTAATTAATAATGTTCCCATTTGAATGGCTATTGTATTCTTAAGAGTGCTTTGTACATTTGCCTAGAGCATCAGATGTCTGCAGGGTTGGTTTTTTTTTCCAATTAAAAACTAAAATATCCCACAACAATGTGGTATTGCTGCACTGTGGCTCCAAATGTTCTTCTCATGATAGCTGTATCCGGTGGCCCCTGACCTCAACCTTGTCTTCTTGATGCCAGCACCTAGCCGGCACCACTGAAAAGAGGCAGGTCTCAAGGAAGTGAAGCTTCATATCAGTTGTAGAGTTTGACACTGCTGATCATCATTATGGTGTTAAGCACATCTGACATACAGTCAGTGACATCAGACAAGTGCCTAGGGGACTTCAGGGAGGTTTTAACTCAAATTGTCAGATTTTGCTACAGAGAGATTTATTTAGCTGTCTCATTCAGCTGCTGGTCTGTGGGCCAAATCTGACTCATAGAAATGCCTCTTTGAGGTCCAGTTCTCTCCTATGACGGCAGTTTTATTATAGTTTGTGCTTCTGAAGCAAGTAAATTCTTTTGTGCCTGGTCACCATGTCTGCACTGGATATGTCCATGCAGAAGTTGTCACCTCCTCCCCTGCATTTGTGTGTGCATGGAGCAGTCACAGAGTAGATAGCATCACCCTGTCAGCACATCTATGAGGGCCACTTTTTTGTGATTTTCATTTTGCTGATTATTAATTGTGCTTTTTAAAATTTACACCTGGATCAATGACAAATATGTTGAGAAGACTGATGAGGGTGTTGCCAACAAACTGGAATACTGTTGCATAACTTCTGTTGTGTTTAAGCTGTTTTCTTGATGAAAAGAATTGTTGTGTAAAGACAAGTAACCAACAGGCTTTTATCCTTTCTGTTTTTTTTTTTTTTCTCTTTTTGTTTAGCTGCTCTTCCTGTGATTTACAGGAGAAAACCACCACCCTTCCTTAAAACCTTAAAAAACCCTCCTGTCACCTCTGCTTTTTCCTTCTTTTCCATGGAGTAGGCTGCCAAAATTGATTTTTGATTTGTTACTGCAACATGCAGACCCTCTCTAGATTGCCACGTGGCCTTCTGCACTGTGATCAGGCAAGCAAGGGGCAAAAGAGCAGGTGAACTCCAATCTGTCTACAGAATTTTAATACAGACCGCCTTTGAGAAATGCTGTGGACAACCACGTTGTTTTTCTTCCTCTCTGAACACCCTACAGGAATCTCACACTTCAATCAGGTATTGTTCAAGCTTCCTTATGTAGCTCTGTCAGTGCACCACAACCCTGACCTACAGTATTCTTGTGTCTCTGTCTCCCCCAAGAAGGACAACATGAGTTGTACCAAACTGTGAGGAGAGCTCAAGTTTGCACAAATTCTGCCATTGCATGAGAAAGCACAAATGTCAGTCACAAGGAGGGGGCTGGATTTAGCTTTAAGCTAGGCTAAAAGTCCACTTTCCAGAAGACAAAGGCTGATGAAATGCATTACTCCACTAACTAATCATTTGCAGATACAAAAACCAGCATCTAATTCTGTTTCTATGATTTTAGTTACACAGTGCATGTTATTATGAATTAAAGGCCCTTTAGTTTTTCATTGCTTTTGCAGTCTGTGGAATTCCAAGAATGTTTTGATGGCAAAAAAAAAGAAAAAAAAAAAAGTGGTGGCAAGTGCAAACACATATAAGAGGAATAAACAAATTTAGATCTAGAAGCAGTTTCTATATAAAAATTAAAATGTGTTTTAAAAAACAGATTCACAACAAACTGCTCAGGCAATAAGAAGTACATACAAAGAAATGGTGCACAATCACATATTTAAAGTATCCAGCAGTCTATATAGAAGCAGCTATGCTGGCTGCTTCTGGCAAAGAAATGTCACTAAGCAAAACAGTAGTTTACTGCAATTGCCATTTACCTAAGGATTTCTTATTTCACTTATCTAAATACCTGCTACAGTGGATTGTATTATTATTGCATTATTGATTCCATTTGGCAATTAGAAATTTGCACACAAAGACCAAGAGGTGTGATGGGCAACTCCTGCTCTTCACTATGTTAGTGTGATGAAGTCAAGGAGACATCGTAGGGAAAAACAGAAGGAATTGCTGAGTCTACAGCATGCAGATAACACCATATAGATTCCCTTCTGAAATACATTATACAGCCTGTGATAATTCAACACAAACAAATGCCTAACTCCCAACACCAGAAAAATACAAGTGATAATGGTTGGAAATGTTTACAATGATTCACCATAGGTGTTTATCACAATCAAATGCAGATCGTTATTCTCCAAACAAGTTGGACTGTAGTTTTAGTGCTCTCAGTTCCACAGTACCCACGGATATATACCATGTGATAGCAACTGTGGCTTGAAGTGTTCATTTCCATCTCATCAGGCTGTGAGGTGACTAGATCTCTATCATACTGCAATGAGCTGCACAAACGCTGCTTCCAGATTCAGCTGCTGCAAAATATTTTACATGAGTTTGAACAAAGAGGTTCCAGCTGGTCCAGGCTGAAGCAACATGTTTGCTTCCTTCTCCCTTTCATCTCTAAGCTCATTCATGCTGAGAGCGGATATAATTGCTCTCTATAAATACATTCAGGTTAGGCACTAAAGCGAGAGAAAAGATACTTAAGCAAATGGACAAAGATGACACAAGGACAAATGTTTTCTAATGAGCAATGAATAAATTCAACCCAGAAATTAAAGTTTCTGATCACTGGAAAACTGAATTTTGGAAACAGCCTCCCATTAAAACTAGGAAGAAAAAAAGAACAGAATTTTCACGTGGAGTTTAATAAATACACGGACTGTAAGATATGGTTGCTTACAACAGCAGAGGAATGTATTCGGTAATCTAGGAGGTCACTCCTGTTCCAATGGAAACAGTGAACACAGAATCCAAATCACTGCATGGAGTTTATCTATTATATTTTTACTGCAGGCACTTCGGAATCTGATGTTTGTACTTTCAACTAAAGGTGCCTGCAAAATCTCTCATAGGTTCTTATTGACCAGATTTTAGATCCAGCACCTAGTTCTTTTCCTTTCTGATTTGTCAAATATCTACCACCTAAACACAACTGACCTGATGTCACCTTTCCTCAGTTTCTGTGACTATGAAGGATTTCCTTCACCTGCATTTTGCCCCGTGAATTCTGTTCTGATTCTTTTTCTTGTGACTCCTTACATCTGACCACCAAAGTACTTCTGTGCAGATATTGCAGTCATCATTCTGTTCTGCAGTACCTCTGTTGGTCATCATTCTCTGCAATAAAGAACTATGTCTTGCCTAGCATGGTTAAATATGAAGTATGATAAATCACCTGGAGACCTTCCATGTGACTTCTGTCTCAGGGGCCTGCTACCAAACTAAAGACTCAAAGTCATCAGGTCACCTGCAACTGGCCGTGGAAACAAGAACCTGCCTTCAAGGATTTTGTAGGCAAGGGCAGAGCCGTATATAACTCATTTTATTTCAGTCCCAGCCTAACTATTTTGCATTTTCTCTGTTGAAAATGTTACACCGCTCATTTGTGTTCTACAGAACCTGGCTTTCTGAATTTAAGGCCTCCCAATCTACTCTGGAGCTCACTGTAAGAGAAGGTCTAGGAGGCAGCTCTGTCTCAAAGCTCTGCCCAAACCAGAATCATGTCACACCTCCACTGTACAAACCCCTAATAATAAGATTTTTCTTGCTTCCCATGTGGCATAAGAAGAAGGAAGAAGTAGAAAACCCATTACAGATAACTGCATCTTGGTCTTTGTAATACTTTCCCCTGTACACCAAAAGAACTTTAGTGCCATAATGTCTACACTCAGAGGCATGAGGCGACCAGGAGAGGTTTGCCAGTCTGCCAGCAGGCTTCAGAGAGTCCTGCTGAGCTCTTTTCCTTCCCCATGATAGCCCTTAGGTAAATGCTTGCAGGAAATTCATATACTCGTGAGATGGCGGAGTTGCTGTTTCACAAGCCCTAACAAATGTAAACACTTCTGTTTCAGCACATCTGCCATTGCAATGCCTACAGCTTTTCCAGAACCAAAGGATTAACTTTATTGTGCATTTGCTCAGCAGATCTGGTAACACAATATTGTACTTCTAAGCAGACAGATTACTCACAAGTTTCTGGATGCTACATCTTTAGAAACTCACTCTACTTAAAGATAAGTGTTGAATCTGGTAATCCCAGAAACATCCAACTGATGTGAAAACCAGTTATACCAAGGGCCAGCTGGATGCTATTTTTCCTCAGGTTATTTGGATACTCCAAAAGTAATGGTTTTATTATTATTTTTTGCACTTTAATATTAAACAGATGCAGCTTGTTTCTCAAGACTGCTTAAGCCATTTTTTCTTTAGATTTATAAAATACAACAATAAAGGATGTTTTGTTAGAGGTTTGTTTAGTATTTCTTTACTGTAAAATAGAAACATATCAATATAGATAATTACATTTTTAAAAAACAGTATACATATTAAATGACATTTTATACCTGTAGAGGGAACTTCATTCAACAAGTTCACTTTTAGAAAACTGGAGCAATGCCACAGACTTGACTTTACTTTTGCTAAATGTTAGGCTCAAATCTAGAAAAAACATTCACGTGTGTTTCTGTGTGCAGTTACACATTACAGAAGGAGACATCATCAGAGGCAGAATGCAGACAGGTTCTGCACTTGTGTGGGCTGAGCCTGTCAGACACACTTTATTAAATACTAAGACACTTATGGAAGGATTTTTCTGGAAAGTGAGGTGCCACCTTAATTTCTGCCTTACTTTTCAGGACAGACATTGTCCTGTCCCAGTCTGGAGACTAATCATGAGAAGTGCTGAGTTCTCCCAATTTCCAGCTGACCTGCTGCAGCTGAGAGCTCTGCACTGCTGCACATTGACCCTGCTGCCTAGTGCCAGCAAAGCCTTAGGAGACTAAAAATAAACAGGCACTTATGTGGAGGAAGCAAAACATGATTGACAGCCCTCAGAGAAATTTGCCTGCTAATCAGTTATGAAGCTTCTGCCGTAACCCTGGTCTCCACATCCAGTTGACCTCTTCTGTGGAGTGTTTTGCTCTTTCACCTAAGGAGAACCCAAGCCTTCAAGTGATTTTTTTTTCCCCTAAGCTGCATGCAGTGTATGGCTGATTTCATTGCATTTTATAGATATGAGGCAGTCTAATTGCAAAACTGTGGTCACAAACTGTTTCCCCAAAGAAGACGGACAATAAGCATGTCCACTCACCTGAATGCATTCCTTTCCTTACAACCAGGGGAGACTGGCCAAACTGATGAGCTATTTAAGTGTTTTGTGAATTGGCATCCTTGAAATGTGAAATATTTAATTACAGGAGTATTGTTATGGTTGCTGACTATTAATTTCACTCTGCCTCCAGTTACTTTATTTTATTAGAATGTGAGGATTTCTTCTCAGATTATAAGGCATCTTGCATTATAAAACCTTAGGTTTGGATGATAATTTTTTAAAACATTCATTTTGTATGGGCTGATAATTGCTATGCTGAGTTCCTATTTAAAAGCAAAACTATTATTATTGTTGTGAAAATTCAAACGTAAAGATTTCTGACAGCACTGAGTGAATGGGAAAAGCACACTTTCCAAGCTATAAAAACACATTTTGACCTTAGTTCTCACAATACTGTGGCCAATGTAGATCCATGCCATCTTAGCATGGAGATAATCTTAATGGAGGAAGTTGCACGTTGTCTTACTGTGGAGGAAACTGGTTTTATTTGCCCAAGTTCTGTGACTTTGAAAATCCATCCTCTAAGCCTTCTAGGTACACATTTTAAATGCACGTCAGTGCAATTTCCATCCTCCCCAAATCAGCATTGAATCTATTTGTATTTTGTGGTGTATTCTGCTTCTGTTCTGCATAATGTATACAATAAAAAGACTTATATGGCCAACATTTAAATGATTAACTATTGTAATAGTAAAATTAGTATGTGTAATAATGGCAAACTGAATGAATGTTCCATTTGTGTGCAGTGCTTTAATTCTATAATCTCACATATGTAAACTTTTGGATGGACAAGGAGTCAGATTAAATTACCAGTCCCTACTCTTCTAGGACATGCCGTTCTTGTGAGGTTAGCAGAAGAAAAGTGAATTTTAAAGGCTTAATTTTCTTTCATATCTATCAGTGCTCTTAAGAAGAGACTATGGAATCCCAGGTACCTGGAGACCTCAGGTTGAAAAGTATTAATTTACATGTTTAAAATCAAGTGGTGTTTGGAGGTTTGCTGAATCAGCAAATGTAGGCATACATTAGTTATTTGATGAAATTCATATTTTTTTAATAACTTCTTTGATGAGTATAAATTTATTACTTGGCTCTATTTCAGTTTAGTACTCTTTGCTTGGGTAATATGTGCTTTGAGATTATTTTCATTTTACCACACTGGTAATGGGCACTAATCATGTTTTATCTTGTTGTAAGTAAATAGCTAGGGTATTGTACAGAGCTGTTTGATCAGTATAGCATGATTTAAGAGGATAGTTGTGCCTTTATTTACCTCATAATCCTGCTTAACGTCGGTATGAATCATTATAGTAAGGTGCATGTTAATGATAGCTTCCGCATATACATATATACATGCAAAAGCTAAAACATTTGCTTCCTTTTATTTCACTAGATTTTAAGTGTTACTGTATTTTTCCATCAAAGCAAAACACGTGGAAAATATTTCACTTATTCTGTGTGTTTTCTTCCTCCATTTAGTTGCATCTTTCTTCATGAGTGATATCAGTCATGGTTTGCTGCATGACAAAATCCACTCCCGTGTGGATATAACTGCTCATGCCTCCTGACTTAGTGAAATTCTAACATATTATTTTGCAACAGGCCAGTCAGAATTTGGTTTATCAGGCTTTGCATGGGAACAGGCATGAAAAAGACAAGATTCTTTCCTTCCCCTCCTTCTTGCGTCATGAGCTAAAAACTGTATAGCTCTACCAAGGCAGTAACACCGCATCTTCTCTTGAAGCCAATTTTATAGCCTCTTTGCTGGCTTATTGCCTTGTCTGATTCCACAGATTGGTGCTTCTCAGCAGACTGCTTAGTAGTTACACACTATTATAAAACCTTCCCATAACCCTACTACTCCAGTGTCCCTCTTTATCACTTCAGTCACCTTTGCACTTTATTTTTATTTAGTTTGAATGTGCAAATCTTGACACTGAAAGCTTTCAAGAATTAGTTTGACATTCTTGGAAACTTGAATAAGAAGGTGCAAAAGAAAGAGGGAGAGTCATGACTGAAAAAAAAAAAAAACAACCATATAAAGCATGGATGCCTTGAACATGATATGAATGCATTTGTACATTGTACCTGAACTGCCTGCTATGCCTGTCTGCTTACAGAAGTCTTCCCTAAACTTTACTGCATGGAGACTAACACATGTCTCACATGTTATTTCTAATCAAGAAACAAAAGAAGACAACTACTGTAGCAGAAATTTGCAATTGTAAGTCCTGAAGTGACCTGACTGGACAAAACATGACCTCCTTTAGAAGGGTTGGGCTGCCCACCGCAATGATTTGGATCAGTCATCTGGAAACCCAGCATTTCACTTCTAAAATGCATTTAGCTTTGAGTCTGGTGCTCCTGTCATCTTGTTTTTGATACATACCTGCTTAAAACAGTGTCTGCATTTTAAAAAAATATCAAGTTTACTTAAGTAAAACCGTATTTCAGGACAAAACCATGAATGTAAACATCATATGAATTTTATCTATTGACTTATGTGAGATTGGATTTTATCTTAGATAATTTAATGCACAGAAGCTTTTTCAAAACCTGGGGCCTTTAGTCTGCCCACTGGAGTTTACTTTGCAAATCATGCCTACTGCTGCCAGCAAAGAGATTGTTTTTTTCTGGTATTTCACACCAATTATATTCTACCATATTAGGCAGTAACTGTTAAGAACATTGGCTGATTAAAAAAAAAACTAGTGCTTGCAACGTACAAAGCTTTTCATCCACAAAAAGAGGCTTCAAGAAAGAAATACACCATAATCAAAGACCTTGGACAGAGGGATTCACTCGAACAAATATGTTCATTCAAATTTACTTACCAAATTTCAAATGTGTCATGAAAGGTCAGGAAAAGTTATTTACATATCCAAGCTGTTGTGCATTTCCATCTCTGTAAAAAAGAAAAAAAAGGAAAAAAAAAAAGGTAAGAAAGAATACCAACTTCCACCTTTCCCCTGAAATAGGATTTAGTTCAAATTTCAACATTTAAATTCAGAGTTTCAGTAATTAATCTTTGTATATATAAAGTGTTTATAACATAATATTTCAAGATGAACTTCACTGTTGTGCAAAGCACTTATAATAAGCACTTGCACTGGGATAAACCAGGATCTAAATCATTAATCATGTTGGTAATAATGTTGATCATATTTACTGTTAAAGATTCACTATACAGTTTACCAGTGAAATAACCCGGTCTTGTCAGCCTAAGCATGATTTCAGCTGTACAAATTTCACTCAACAGAAACAGACTCCAAAAAATTTTGTTTTCATGACTTATAGAAAACCAGATCCTCTAAATTTCCAGACATTTGGAAAAAGATATTAAGCCATATATCAGATCACAGTTTCTCTTTCACAGATGAAGGCCAAAAGTTTCAGGCTCTTGAAAACATATTAAATTAATAGATCAAGATCATAAATTATGCATAAGATACTTTTTCACCACAAATATTAGTGTAAAAATTGTATCAAACACTAAGGACGGTTTGAGAACAGGTAATATCTTACTTACGTGAAGCCATCTTAAAAGGTCAATTTATATCTATGACAATATTTGTATTTGTCATTGTAGGTGATAGCTAAACCCTGCAGTGCAGTGAGGTCATTCATTATCTGCTTTTTTGGAGAAACTTCCAAGATACTGCCCAGATTTCTCAGGATTTGAAGTACATCTCTGTCAGTTCTGTTACTAATTACAATTCAGCTCAACAGAACAGAGTTCTTCTATGTCACTGATAACTAGCTGAATGTTTACTGGTACATCCTCATTCTCCCTTAGTCTGTACTAATTCAGAATTGTTAGTTGCATTATTTTTTTTCTATGTAGATGATACTGTTTTTCAACAAACTAAGTGAAAACTCCTTTATCTGCATTGATATAGCAAGCAATTTCTAACAGAATAGCTTTCTTGTTTTGCCTCATACTGCCCCGGGACTTGGGAGATGACACTTGTGATCTTTCTCATTTACTGATTATAAAGCCTGATAAGAAAAGAGAAAAACATTTTAATGAACTGAAACAACAATCCCTCTCCTTGAACTACCAGATAATTTAACGCACATTACTAATACAGATATATATATGTTTCTCCTCTAGGGTTGGAACTCAAAGTAAACAGGAACTAGACTGAATAGAGGGAATTGCAAAGTGATTATATGATTTGAAAAGAGTTTCTAGGTAGTATTTACAGGATATCTTTGCTGTGTAACAAAGATTTACTCAGAAGAAAAAAGTGGCATAGGTAACAGACACGCGGATGAGAAAGATAATCATTAAATTAGTAAAATGTAGTAAACACAGGAAAAGAGTATGGAAGGAAGAGACCAGTATGGACAATAGTGGTAAAAACAAACAAACGAAGACAGAGGACATGCTAGAGAGACAGAGTTTTGCCCAGGAAGATGTTTTTTGTGAGGTGGATCAGCAAAGGTCTAGAGCAAAGGGGATCCAAGATGCCACTAGAATAAAGGAACTTTGCTAATGATGGCAGAGCACACAGCTGAGGAAGAGAAGAAAGCGGTGCAGTGCTGGAGATAGGGAGAACTAAAGGGACAGTTCTCTGAGGACAGATGATACTAAAATGTCTGCATCTCTAGGAGAAAGAGTCAGAAAAGAAGGCTTATTAAAACAGTGGGCAAGAAAACAGAGACACGAAAGAAGAGTAAATACTTCAAGTGTATCAGTCAGCTACCAAATGAAAGAAGTCAGGAAGCCACGATGGTCACTAAGAAGGAAAGATATGAAGAGGGAATCAGAAGAGATGGACATCACCGGATATTGTTTTCTTTGAAGAGGATGACAAAATCCTCTTTGGAGATCAAAGGAAGTACAGAGAAAGTGAAAAGATTTATTGACTGAGTATCATCCTTAGCTAACACACACACTCGTCTAACCAGAAAGTGAGATTCTTGGTCTTACATAATACCTTGGATAAGTGCATGCAGAATGTCAGCTCAGAGAAGAGCCTATAGACTGTAATATATAACAATATGTTTTTTAAAACTTGTGCTGGACAACAAAATAAACTTTCTTAGGATGACAAAGAAGGCTGTTTTGCACGTACTTTGGGAAATAATGATTACATGAAGTGTTATTTGAGAAGAACTTTTACACTGGAGTAAAGCTAAAATGGAAAAATATTAACTGTTTGAATGAGCAACTTTGTGTCCTTCTGTGCTAACTTTACAGATACTTGAGATCAAATAATGAGTTTCACTTTTCTAACATTTTTCCTGAATTTTTACCATAGCCACACTGAGTTTTGCTGTTAATTCACTTTCACCCAATTTATCATAACATTGTAAATGCATGACTTAGGAAAAAAAAAAAAAGAGCCTTAAGTTCAAAACGTCTTTGTCAGATTTAGATTATTCCTTAACTGAGAAATCATTATTATGATAACCTATAATGCAATATGAATGTGCTTTCTCCATGGAACCGTTTCTGCATGGAAATACAATCTAAAGATCATAGGGAGGGGGTTGCTGCACTGGATTTACATTCAAGTGTGTTTTCTGCAAGAAGAATACGCATGGCAGCATTGTCTGTGCTACACTTACACTCGACCCCAGTAAGGCTGAGGAGTCACTATGCTAAGTGTCATAGACATAAAATACAGACGTACAGCTTCTGCCTCAGAGGGCTCAGCCACATTAGGTAACACAACAAAGAAGAGACACAGAAAAGAGAGATTAACTTTTTAGGGTCCTACAGTGAGTCAGTTTCTCCAGGAATATATCATGGATGTGGCAACTTTGGCACAGTTTTCTAATAGGGGAACTTTGACGCCAGTGTCTAGGCTGAGGAAATTCAAGGGGGATCTCCCAGCGTGTGACACACAAGCATTCTTTCCACACATTGCTTTTCTGTAGCCAAATCTTTCATCTGTTTCCCTTTCTCTTGCTCAAGTTTCTCCTTTTGCCTTCCTTCTTTCCTCTTCATCACTGCTTGTATCCTTTGCCACTTACTCCTAGGGAAAGGAAGCAAGCGAGATATCTTTTCTGCATAAAAACTTATCCCTAGTGAAACAGTACATGGGGAAGCACCTAACTCCTGTTGACTAGAAAATGTAACTGCATACACAAGCATGGCTCACTATACATCTAATTTGCTGCTTTCACAGGCAAATTTCTTTATTCCCTCAAAACCAGAGATTATTTGTGTGACGCAGATTCTCTATTACGGGGAATGTAATTCAGAAAATCAAATCTGCAGAAATTTGTTTATTTGGCCTTCTAAAAAACTGTGTCAGTTTTTGTATACATTCATGACACTTATCTTTCATCGCCAACCATCAGTAAAGTTAGCAATTGTCATTAGCGACAGAATTAAACATTGACTGACAGTAAAAGCCAGCAGAACATTCACTTGTCAGTAAAAATGGCAAGATAATTCAGAACTTTCCATTGCTTTGGCATAAGTTCCTCGACTGTATGAGTACTTTTAATATCAAAGGCCTTTATTTATCATAGTTGAAATGATGGGTTCTATAAAAATTGATGCACATGGCCATAAACAGAAGTAGTAAGAATCCCAAACTGCCTTGAGAAATCGACTCCAAATTGCACAAGTTTAATCAAAATGAAAAATCTATCTGGAAAGAAAAAACAAAACAAAACTGGGTGATGCGGCTGCATACGTTGTTTGAAAAATGTCATTGTTTAGATTGAGTCAATATTTTGAGAAGTGTATTTCTCCCCACTCACTGAAGTTCATTTTCAAAATCAAATAATTTAGGAACCTCTGTCCTATTGATAGGGCAAATCCTGTGAGAATTTTAGAGCACAGGTTGCGAAGGCTTAAACACTGGTGATTGCTTCCAGGCATCAGCAGCCTTATCCCGTGTGACCACCACATGAATTAAGAAGGCAAAGTTCATTTTCAGTACCACCGCTTCACTCATTACCACAGCCCTCCTGGTAAGCAAGGTGCTTGGCAGGGGAGCTGTAAAACAGCTGCCCTCTGGGTGTCTTGTTTTGGCGTCCTTTCCCATCTGTTTTACCTGTCTCCTTTTCTGAATAATTTATTTCACCATCTGCATAAGTAGAGCACCTGGCCTAGGGCTAGCTCTCTCACCTAAATTATTCAGAGCCAAAAACTCTTTGGTTTAGACTCAGTTAATGTAATGGCTCAACAGGACAAAACCCTTACCTTAGGAGTAACTGTGAATGTTTCTAGGCTCTGTACTCTGTTAGCAGTTTAAAAGGTCGGCTGTGTAAACTGTATACAAAAGCACCACAGAAATCCTTCATCCTCAAATATCTCCCCGAATAGCCTCTTTCAGCAGGTGAAACTTTCCAAAGCAGGGCTGTTATATCTTGCTACCTCTCTGCCACATCTCGGTCCCATGGGAAGCCACAGGTTGACTCCGTATGTGTGCACTGCAGCTGGCTTGTCCATGTTTTTTTATGCCAGAAAAGCTCCCGTTAAAGCCACTGAAAATTGGCTGCAGGGCTGGACTTTGTGCATATCTTTTCTTTTCACAAGTAGGTTTTTGTCAGAAAAACCCAAGAGCTACCCGTCCAGAGCTCCAATCCATACTTCACGCTCCACTATCTTCATCTCATGCACTCTGCAGTTAAAATATTTCCTCCATGCCACTGCTCGCAATTGCTTGGAAAACTGCCATATCCCAATGGAGGGGGGCTGTAAGAGGTCTCTGCTTTGAATGCCACAAAACAAGCAACGTGCTCTCAGACTGGAGAGCCAGCAGTGGTTTTGAGGTGCAACTCTGACCACTCACTGTGACAAAGCCAAAGTTTCACCTTTTTTTAGGCACTGGTTTCATTTGTTTTTGTGCTGTATCACCACTGGTTTCCAATCACCTCACAAAGCCTGTGATCTGCAGGTTTCTCGTTTCTTTTGAAAATCTTCCAGAGCTGTTTAGAAGACAGCCAATACAGGGAGTTGATCTCCTGCCTTACAAGATATTGGCTTCAGCAACTATTTTTATTGCTGAAAAAGTTATGGCATCAAGGACGTAGTGTGAGATTCCAGATGAAAGGATATCTTGAGGCTTCCCCAGCTTCATACTCTTTAAATGAGTGATAAAATATCCTTGGTGAGGAAAAGAATGAATAGAATCATAACGGAGCAACAGCTTCAAGGCAGGTATTTCTAAATGACCTTGTGGGAAAAAATGAAAAAGTTTGTTGAGTACAATCTCTATCTGGGTTACTCTGGATTTATCCCGGTGTCACAAAGACAGGTATGGGAAAGAAGAAAGAATTATTAAAGACAAAGCAGTTTTGAAAATCAGTCACTTTTCAAGTCAAAAAAGTTGAAATGTTGCACACATTCGTTTACATGAACCATCACAGATAGTATTGATGGAAAAAAAAGAAAATGCAGCAATCTTTTTAGATCATATCCAGAAAAAGATGCAATTAATTTCACTCAGATTTTTGTCTTCTTAAGCACCAAAGAATTTGCCACATTTTGCAAGAATCATCACTGGATGTTTACTGTAGAGATTTCCATGATGTCCATCACTGTAGCTCTTACAGGCACTATATGAACTGCTTCATTTTCCACTGAGAAATTTATCCAGTATCAGGTATTTGCTTTTTGCTCCAGCTTTGGGAAATCAGGGTCATAGATTTCAAATGAAGTGCTTTGTATTCTCTAAGGGCAGTGAGAAAACACAATAGTACAGACAAAATCTAATCAAAGTATTTTGGCTTTCTGCCTCCTTTTTTATTTTACAATGGGAAAAAAAATTCAAGGTGCGACTTCAATCCCGTCAGGAGTTCCCTTCCTGTGTACACTGTCTTT
Source organism: Aquila spilogaster (assembly GCA_024606505.1). Lineage (NCBI taxonomy): Eukaryota > Metazoa > Chordata > Aves > Accipitriformes > Accipitridae > Aquila > Aquila spilogaster. The sequence goes on along the minus strand of JANHGO010003326.1, from coordinate 78 downwards.
TGCCAGAAACGCGAGACTGACAGAATGATAAAATGTGATGCCAGGTCCTCTTGCCCATTCAAAGACCCTCCCTCAGGT